>JABUQX010060369.1:0-39769 GCA_015478945.1 Trachelipus rathkii
ATAAATGATATTTTTAGCGCGCTTCATGGGACAAAAATTTTAAGTAAACTTAATGTACGAAGCGCGTATTATCATTTGCCTTTGGCAGAAGCCGATCAACAATATTTAGTATTAGTACAATGACGGTAATTTTTCTTTTAGGCAATTACCGATGGGATTAAAAATTCCGATCGAGTTCGTGCTTCATGAGATTTTTAACTATATTTCTTCAAGGCATTGCATTCCCGGTGTACACGTGTATTTAGATGACATTTTGAAGGGACCAAAGATTTATCAGACCACGTGGTGATACCTTAAACAAGTATTTGAGAGATTAAAACATTTTAAAATTTGTTTAAAAAAAATGCGAATTGGGGTGGAGCGACAAAGTCAGATCATTTAGTAATTGTCTGAAAAAAGTTGACGAAATCAATTAATGTTCCTCGCCCGTAAAAAAAAAAAAAAGTTGGCGATCGTTTGTTTGCAGAATTTCATTTTACCGCCAAAATATACCGTGTTTTATTAAATCTAGATTTTTAGTTTTAATTAAAGGGAAAGAAAATAATAGATTGTACACAGCAATCATTTCCCCATTCCCGATGCTGAGAAGTCTTTTGTAGATATAATGCAAGCGATTCGTCACGCCTCCACGACTCAGGTTCCCGGCCGTCGATGCGCCTCTAAATTGAATCAATTATGAAATAATAAAGCTTTTAATACAGTAATCATGTCGGACTATGGGATGGAACTCGTTTTGCTTTTATAGTGGGTCTTTGGTAATACAACAGAAAAAAATGTATATATGACAGCGATCGGACAAATACCTCGTCCCTTCTTTACAAACGATTAAAACCCTTCTTTTAAAGTTCTCCTCTCTCTCTCTCTCTCTCTCTCTCTCTCCTCTCTCTCTCTCTCTCTCCTCTCCTCTCTCCCCTCTCTCCCTCTCTCCCCTCTCTCTCTCTCTCTCCTCTCTCTTCTCTCTCTCTCTCTCTTCTCTCTCTCTCTCTCCTTCTTTCTCTCTCTCTCTCTCTCTCTCTCTCTCTCTCTCCTCTCTCTCTCTCTCTCTCTCTCATCTCTCTCTCTCTCTCTCTCTCTCTCTCTCTCTCTCTCTCTTCTCCCTCATTAAACAACTTATCCTTCTCTCCATTGAACACAACTTTTTTCATTTCAACAATACTTTCTATTAACAAAACTCAGGTCTAAGTATGGGCTCCCCTCTTTCTCCAATACTTGCTAACATTTTCATGGAGCTCATAGAGCTATACTATATCCTTCCCGACCCTCTTCTCTCTCACTCTCTTTTGGCCTTAGATAAGTAGATGACATTTTCGCCGCTATCCCCATTAATACTAACTCCTGACATCCTAAATCTTATAAACAACATACCACCCTAACATCAAATTTACTTTTAAAACCTCAATCAATAACACTATACCCTTTTTAGACTCTTATCTTATGTTCCCCTAATAACAACCTTCAATTCACCATCTACAGAAAACCCACCTCTAACCCTAACTACATACATTGGTATTCTTCCCACACCCTTCACACTAAAATTGGCACTCTACCTTCCCTTTCTCTTAGAGCACACAAAATCTGTTCACCTACTTTTCTCAACAAAGAAATTAACCTCTTTTATAACATCTTCAAAAACTTTGCTATCCTTCCCATATCATTAACAAAGCTTTACGTAAAGCAAAAAATACATATTACAATAACACCAACACTAAAAACAACACCTTTAAATCTTATCTCCCCTTACCTACACAAATACATAACTCGTTAAAAAAATCTTACCAAACACCATCAATATTACCTACTCCAATACCGTCCCTTTAACGTTTTGGAGCTTCCCGCAAGCTTCATCGCCAACAAGTGGTAAGAAGCATGAAGTACATTCTCAAACCTCACACACATCATAATCCCTGTATTTCCCAATGTATCTACAAGATCCCTTGCCTTAACTGTAATAGCTCCTATATTGAAGAAACTCATAACTCGCAGACAATGTCAAGTTATCAACACAAATATGATCTTCTTCAAGATAACCCTAATTCTGCCCTCACTATACATAGAGCCTCCCAAAATCACACAATAGATATCACCCACATGACACCTATAATTAACATAGAACACCTACACCTTAGAAAACTCACCGAATCTTTCTGTATAAACAACACAAAAAACTTTAACATACAAAAAAACGATCTCTTAATTGATCGCAACTTAAACAACATCTTAAACTCCACACCATTTTTTAAGAAATTAATCCCAAATTTTCTTATATTACCTAATTTTTAGATTCTTTTAAATAATAATTATTTAATTTTTAGATTTATAAATTTAGTTCTTTATGTAACACATCTGACAGAGGGCCTCGTTAGGCTGAAAGCTAATGTGTGAAAAGACTCATCTACTAAATAAATTAGTATAATAATGAGATATTTTAAAAGGATCTTAACCCTTCAATCGGTCGATTTGACAAGTTAGAGGCATTACATTATAAATATTATAAATAGAATCTTGAATTACCCTCATATATATATATATATATATATATATATATATATATATATATATATATATATATATAATATATATAAATATATATATATATATATATATAATATATTACTTATATATATATATATATATATATATTATTGACTTAAAATATAAGAATTGAGACGTTGCGCTTCACAGGATTAAGAGGACAATTCAGATTATTTTAGAAATATTATTTAATTTTTTGAAACAAGTTAATTTAAGATTTATTTTGATTGCAATAATTTTAAGAATGAAATTACTTTTTAAGATAAAAGAAATTATGTGTAAAGAAAGGTGTTCAAGGTGATCTCACACCTCGCTATCTTGGATATCGTGAGAATCTAAAAATATATGTTATTCTATTAGCCCAGCTTACTGGACTGCGCCGTCAACAAATCCCAACCCCAACATTAAAGATTATTATATATATATATATATTATATATATATATATATATATATATTATATATATTATATATATATATATATATATTATATATATATATATACGTGTCTGTGGTGTTAATGTGTTTTTGCTGAGATTCAAAAGGACTGTATGTATTATCAAACGGGTGACCTCTTTGATAGGATATGCTTTCTTTGTATTACTTAATTTACTAATTAATGTACGGACTAACTAATGATTACGGGTCTATGTTAATTAATGTTTCCTCTTTCTTATATTTCTTGTATTTAGGCTGTTTTGTTTTGCAACTGAATTTGTGATTAATAGAATTATCGACAAACGGCGTTTAATTTACACAAAGAAATAATAACTTTATATATATATATAATATATATATATATATATATATATATTATATATATATAGTTAATAATATATATATAATATATATATATTAGTAGTGATGCACTGTAACAACCGCATCCGCACATTATTAAAGTCTCCCTCTATACCGCCGGGCGTGTGCTCTCGCGTGAGTGTTGCGCGGGATATTTATGTCGAGATTTTGATAAAAGAATTTATATTAGAACAATACTAGATTAAAAATCTGGAAATGAAATGAAAATTGATTGAAGACATATACAACTCAGCCTTGATATTCCCATATGCTTAAATGTTATCGAAAGACATTCCAATTACCAAGCAAAAAATTCCTATAGGATCCCATCCATTCCTAACTTAATTAAGATAGGAATGGATGGGATCCCAAGGATAACTCTTAATTTACATCCAAAGGTCTTACACACGCACTATATATATATATAATATATATATATATATATCATATATATATATAATATACTATATATACTCCACCTCCTCTTTAGTTATTAGTATACATAGGTACTATTATATTATAGATTGAAACAAGGATCGCTCTTTTGTATATTATTATATATATATATATATATAATAATATACTATATATATGCCAGCGTTTGTTATAGCCGCTCATATGTATCTTAAAAACATTAATGCTACAGCAAAACGGAATACATTGCTGGGATGCTGGTCCAAAGTTTGAGGGGCGAAATGTAAAAAAAAAAAAAAAAATATAGTATATATTATATTTTCATCTCAAAAACTACAATAGCATAACAGCGGAAAAGAATACATTTTTGGAATCCTGGTAAAATTTCACATAAGCAAATGTAAAAAAAAATAATAATAAAAAAAAAAATTATTGTTATATAATCTATATAATAGAACGCCTATTTAGAGACCTTTTATTGGTTTCTCGTTTAAAATAAATAGACTTTCTTAATTAAATTTTGCTTTATACAGCACACTAGCGGGGCTCGAGCCGACGGGGAACATAGGGGGGGACGTTTATCATACCCGTAGGGGAGGGGCGGAGAACCCCGCGACACCCAAATAAAGCGCGGGTTCCGGAGACCCTCCCTGGAGGGGGGAATTAGTTCCCTACCCCGTAGTCCCCCGGAAGGCCGAGAAGACCCCGACTCCTGCCATCGTGCGGTACGTATACCCTTGGGGTATTCGTTAGTAAAAAAAAAAAAGCAAAATTTAATAGAATATTTTAATAATTTAACGAGTAACGTATAAAAAGGTCTCTAATAGGCTTCCCTAATCATATTACTATAATTATTAAACAATAATTGTTTAATTTTTTTATCTTTTTGTTGGTACTGTCCTATGTGAAATTTTTACCAGGATTCCAAACAATGGTCAATATCATTTACCGGCCCTGTCCGTGGTAATTAAACGCGATTAAATGTATAATTTTTTATTATTTTATTTTTTTTTCTCCTTACATTTCCAGGGCAAACTTTTGCGACCAGCCCCTCTCCAGACAAATGTATCCGTTTACTGTAGCACTAATAGCTTTTGAAGATACATTATGACGGCTATACGACGGTGACCATACTATTATTACATATATAATTACTTATAATCATATATAATAATATATATATTTATATATAATTATCTATATTATATATATAATATATAATCTATTATATAAATATATAATATATATACTATATATATATACTATATATTTAATATATATAGTAGTAATAATATATATATATTATATATATATATATATATATATATATATACTTATATAATATATAGTAATATTATATATATTTGCGAGACGCCAAGTTTTATTATTTTCTCATTTCCCAGATTAATATTCTTGCTTTTCTGAACAAAATCATATTATGATCCATTTTTAAATTTAAAACAAAAAAGCGTATTTGAATTTTTTTTTTTTACCTACAATGGAGTGAGGGTAAAGAGGCAGGGTCAGATTCTTTGGAGTTAGTCCAAGTAAAGATTAATTATAATCTGAGACTACTCCGAAAAGAGATATTAGATTAATCTAAAAAGAACAATTAAGTTGATTAAAGACCAAGATGATTCGGTAAATAAAAGAGTACGAAGAAATTTGCAAAACGCGTGCTCAGAAACCTACGAGAACACTAGAAGATAAGAATCTTTTCATTTGCGAGGAAATACGCAAAAAAAATTAAGAAAAATAAATGTTCGACCAAAATACGCACATAAGGCCACATAGACTTGCCTTGATGATCTCGTTAACACAGGAAAAAAAATAATAATAAATCAGAAGAGATTTTAAGATCTTCCAAAAAAAGTAATGTGAAAGAGGAAAACCAAAACCCTAGAAAAACAAATGATTCTAAATAGATAAAATGCAGTAACAAACATAAAGTAAACTATAAAAATCAAGAAAAACCCGAAATAATGAACAAGAAATGGGGTGGTTATACCTCTTTCACGTATGATGAAAAACAATAATGAAGCTTTCTTGATATCAAAACGAATTTAAATAAAGCAAAATATATAATATACTAATAAGAATTATATTATTATATTATTATATTATTATTATTATTAGTTATTATTTTATTATTATTGATAAAAAAAAAAAAAAAAAAGACCAATATATGCAAATTATTATTATTATTATTATTGATAAATGAAAAAAAAATGACCATCAAATATATTATATATATATATATATAATATATATACTTTATATATATAGTATATTATAATATATATATATATTATATATATAGTAATATAAGGTACTATATATATATATAAATATCGTGAGGTCTGGCAAAAGTGCAGACTAGCCAGATATTATATATATATATATATATATATCATATATTATACTAATATATAGTAGGCTACTATTATCATTATATATACGACTATACTGGTTATATATATATAGCAGGCTCTCAATGGAGTGAGTGAGTGCGAGAGATTGGCATTTCTTAGTGATTTTTTGATTTTCCTCTCTTTTTTAAATAAATCAATGTGATTTTTTTGATTTTTTTGCTTTTTTTCTATTTTTTCAGATTTCGATAACGTCACGCGATATATTAATTTGTAACTTGTGCAAATTATATTTCGCGTGCACGATCACGATTCCCAAAAAATCAAAAATATCAAAAAACTCAACAAATTTTTTGATTTTTTTTAAAAAGAATATCCTGAAAAATTTGAGAGTGCGCGCTCTGGACCGTATATATATATATTAGGTAAATGTCCTAAACGTGTGTCGCACTACGAAAACGATACTAATCACTTTGGAAAATATTACGAATCTATTTTGAGAAAAAAAAATTTTTTTAAATATATAAATGAAAAAAAGCAAAAAGAATTGACTATATATTTTTTTCACCTTCACACAGCGAACAAAAAATTAGGCCTATGGCAATTCTCCTATCTCCTTTTACAATTCTTAGTGGTTAACTAAAGGTTGTAAAGCATAATTAGGTAAAATTTAAATCCACAACTCATATCTCAAAACTACAACTCAGCCTACGGGGACATATAGATATTCTGGCCAATTCTTATGTGTCACAGAGAGAGAGATATTACAAAAATATTAACTATTATAATATGTATCCTCAAAAACTACAATTAGCTACCAGATTGAAACGGAATACATTTTTTGGAATCCTGATAAAATTGTTACGATAGGAACAATGCAAAAGAAAAATAAAAAAATTAAAAAAATAATTATTGGTTAATAATTATATAATATGATTAAGAAGTCTATTTAGAGACCTTTTATGGTTAATACATATATATATAAAATAAATAGACTTTCTATTTAATATTTTGCTTTTTTTTTTACTAAAGAATACCCCAAGGGTATACCGCACCCTTTGGAAGTCGGGTCTCTCGGCCTTCCGGTAAACTACGGGGGTAGACTAATTCCCCCCCTACGGGGAGGGTCTCCGGAACCCCCGCTCTTTGGGTTTTGGGGTATTTGGGTGTCCTCCGCCCCTCCCCTACGGGGTACGGAAAAAGTCCCCCCCTGTGTTCCCCGTCGGCCGAGCCCACCTACATTGCGCTGTAATACCTTTACAAATAATATATATAGTATTATGTCCCCTGCTCCTAAAAAAAAAAAAAATACCAATATTATTTTATTCTATTTATTATTATGTTTTTTCTTTACATTTTCCTAAGTAGAATTTTACCAAGGATTCCAAATATGTATTCCTTTTCGCTTGTAGCTATTGTAGTGTTTTTTTTTTTTTTTTTTTTTTTTTTTTTTTTTTTTTTACCAGTTTCCGCAATAAAATCTTTGCCAGGATTCAAACAATGTATTCTTTTTCCCTGCAAGGCTATTGTAGTTTTTGAGATCATGAGATTCGATGACTAGTTGTGGTTTTGTAAGCCAAATAATCGAGCGTCATTGTACTTATATATAATATCATATATATATATAATATATATAAATACTATATATATATATTATATATTATACTAATATATATAATATATATACTATATATACTATTATATCTAATATATATATATATAAATCAGTGAAGCTCATTTTTAAAATTAATATTAATTCTTTCTTTTTTGTGTTTTATTTCTACAAAAAAAAAAGGTAAAAAATTAAATTTCTTCAAAAATGTTAGTCTATTACTTTAACTTTCGTTTTGTGACATACGTTCTAGACTTCAAACCATATAATATAATATATACTATACCTATATATATATACTATATATAGTATATACTATATATATATATATATATATATATATACTATATATATATACTATATATATATATATTACTAATATAATATATATATATATACTCATATTATATATATATATATATTATATATATATATATACGTATATATATATATATAGGCCTATTATAATTTATATAATATATATTACTAATATATATAACTTATAATATATTTATATATATAGTATATATTATATATAATTATATATATATATATATATATTATAATACTATATTATATTATATTGTGCTATTTTTTTGTGAAGTTCAAAATTAATTATTCTGTTCTGCTCTGTCAAAAAAAATTTACTTTTCATCTTGAGCATAAAATATTTGAATGTGCTCTTCCTCCAACCTTTTTACAATACTATTGTCAATCCCTCTAAGTTAGTCTAGTGTTCAATATTATCGAATCTCAGGCCTCGCCTACGCAAAACAATTTGTTTTATAAAGTAATTCGTTGCAAGTGGACATCAAATCTGACTATTTACTTGAACTGAGTGATGTTTGACCTTCCCAAAATTTGGTGACCTCAAGCTATCACATAAAATATAGAACATATAATATATATATATACTATATATACTATATTATATATATATTATATATCAGTATATATATATATAATATATATAATATATATATATACTATTAGTATATATATATAAAACATTGATAGCATCTTCAAAATTACGGGGGAAAAATAACTTAATTTATTAAAAAAAAATTATCTTTATTTATTACCAGCAAAATTATTGATAGATTTCTCTATTTATATTGTTAAGCTATGATGAAAACTCATTAAAGTCAGTTCCTTTAGTATGTTTTGAGCCTTTTCAAGTAGAAAATATCTTTTTGGGAGTACAAGTTTTGAGTGAGGTAAAGGCTAATAAATCCTTAACAATCCAAATGTGACCGTACAGGTCAAATTTTGTTTTATATAAAATTCGTAAAATTTTTAGTAGATATCTATGGAATGAATGACTATACAAAGATTAGCAAGTATGGATCTATGGCTCAAGAAAACTTTTCTCTAACTGGTTTAAAAAATCCTTAAGAAAAGAAATTGCAATTGACCTATGTATTTTCGTTTAACATTGATTCTCAAATGAGAAAGTCTCATTTGTTCCTTAACAGAAATTAGAAGCAGCTCTGTTGCAAATTCCAAAATGTTTAAAAATATTTCTCGAAGTTTGCTTGAAAATCTTTCAAAGCAAATTTCACAAATTTAATATGTTTAACAGCAGTTTCTGTTACTAATTATGGAGACTACAATGTAATACGCACATAATGGAAAAGTGCAGGAGAATAAAATTGAAGTCATAAATAAATTTATAACAAATTTGCTTTGAAATTGCAGACTTCAAAAGATCTGAGTTGTTTTGAAGTAGGTTTAATATCTTGATCCATTCAAGCTCCTCTAAAGCTTTATCAAATGCTTTAAAAATATCGGACCTTTATTAAATCAAGGAGCAATAAAAAATTATTTAACTTTGTAAAGTTGGTAAAACTAAGGAATACATTTTATGATCCAAGGTAAAAATCAAAAATAAGAGATTTAATTTTTATTTTAAACTTAAATTGTGGTTTCATAAAGCCAATTTTGTGTACTTTTGATTATCTGCTTTATATGAAGATTTTTTTTTTTCATTTTCAAAATTATTTTATGTTGTAGTTTAGTTATTTTTGATTAGATATTTATCGATTTAAGTAAAAACTCAAATATCATATAGTAAATGCAGAGCAGGCTGGCGTGTATGCATAACAAACCGCTCGCTCCAAATGCGTGTGAGCGGGTGCCATGTACATAACACACTCGCTACTAGTACGTTTGTATATGAATATAATGTAAATTTAACTATAGCTACTGCTATAGATTAACTTTTACATATCCGTTTTAATTAATGGAAAAGTTGAGAAAACGTTAAAAAATCCCTTCAATGAACATAAGCTCTCTTGACTGCCTCCTTTGGATTTAATAAAGGCTCAACTAAAAATGTCTGTAACAAACTATTTCTATCAACCTTGCTTCGCCATTCGTGAGAGTTTTGCCTTTTGTCTTGGAATATTCTTCCTATCTCTCTCTATCAAAATAACGTAGTTCGTAAACTGGGGCGCAAGAGATAATTTACTTTGATTAATTAGTTATTTTTAATTATTTTTTAAAAAAATTGAGAGCAATGGGCCATTAAAATTTTGAGTATTCAGAAATTTAATGCGGGATGGGGGGTTTTTGGGAAAACCCCCATTATACTATATATATACTATATAATATATACTATATAGTATATATATACTATATAGTATATATATATATCACTATATTATGATATATATATATATATATATATATATATATAGATATATATATATTGCTCATTAAATGAAAGTGGTGTGGGAGACCTGTTGTGGCTTAGCAATGGCCGTTATTTTTAATTTATTAATATTCTTTTGCCAATACATCGGTTAGTAAATAACAAATCTTATATTTATTTGTAAGTAATGACTATGAATGATATAAGAACAATTTCAAACAAGAGGGCTCCGTCCATCTGAGTGCTTGAAAAAAATAAAAATGTTAGCTCCGATAGCACTATAAGCCAATAAAAGTTGTGAAAAAAAAAACCATTGTGGAACATTAGAAAAACATTTTGATAGAAATTGGAATCTGATCACCTTTCACTGAGTTTTGGCCCCAAGTTTTCCAGACTGTTTCTTTCATTACGGATCATTCAATCCAGAAGTTTCATGAGAACTCGCTTCTCGCTTTCGTTGGTAAGTTAATCTTCATATTTAAAATGTTATATGAAAAATTGAATGATTATTTATCATTACTTGGCTTTTTTAAAAGAAGTATTTTTCGCGAAAAGATTATATGCATACTTACCTCGAACGGATCTAGTAAACATACAAAATAAGTCATTGTTATTATTGCGCCAAAATGGGTGTTCAAGTGGTGTGAATGATGAGGGCAAGAAATGTGGTTATGGCTAGTATGCGAAATCAGCACTGCAGAATTTAGTTTAAAAATCAATGTCTTACATTGTCAAATATCATAAAGTTTTTTATTTCAAAATGTATGGAGGTAGAAATAATTGATTTTCCCGATGATTAAATGACTAGGACAATCGTTGAAAAAAGCACAACAAGCAGGATTTTTGCCATGTTAGGAATCGAACATTTCTGAAATACTGAGATACTGGAGCAAGTAAAAAGCAAACAGGTCGTCACGAACGGTGTTATACGGTGGGCATAGATGGTCAAAATGATATATGTGTTAGCTTTAATAAAAGACAAAAGAAATCCATTAGTTTACACCGCTGGGCTTATGGTTGCTAAGACTGCGTGCATGTTAATAAAATAAATAGATCACGTCTACTCCTAGTTACAAAACTCACGCTATGCTTCCGAATTACGACTTGGAGTACCTTTTAATCAGAGCATTTCGCTTTCTGGAACAATGATTGAAAATTTTGTGCGCTTGTGTTCAGAATATAGAAATGCATTTTATAAGTGTCAATAGATTGAAAGATTCATTGTTCTGTCAATTATATGATTGTATTTGCGCGCTCATTTCCAAGTGGTATTAATGACGTTCCATTATTTTTCAAGCTTGCTATTGATGATATGTTTAAGATCATTAAACAGCCTAGGGGAATTATATTGTATGATTGCATAATTGATAGTTTTTCAGCGAAAACGAATACCGGTATTACAGATATTGGGTTTCTAAAGCATATAGAAGACATGGAGGGCAATGGAAGGATTGTGGGACATGCCGTGGGAATAAAAATTCGAGAGGCGAGTATTCAATTCCATATAATATTGTTCCAATATTTGGAGCTGCTTCACAACCGGTCATACAGGCTATCGGTCCAGAATTGCAGGCATCATCATTGACTCCTTCTTCAAGTAGATCATCAATCATGAGTACAAGTTCAGGAAGTAGCAAATCCGTTTTTAAGAGTAGCAGTTTTAGTTCTATCTAGAGTGTACCAGGCATTAAGCCGCAATTTAAGGATCTATTTAGTAGTGGTGGGGTTAAGAAACCGGATGCAGATAAAGATAGCTCAAAAGTGTCAGAGGCTTAAATGTAAAAAAAAATGTAATACTACGGTCCCTGTCTTCAGAGAGAAAGAAGAAAATACTTACTGAGATTATTCGAAAGAGAACAGAAGAAAAGACACATACTGCGGTCTTGTATTTAAGAAAAGGAGAAGATAACTGAAGTCATTGTCTTTCAAAAGGTAAAGCGTAAGAGAAAGGAAGCAAAGGACTAAGAGACGAATGGAGCAAGGCGAGAAAGGAGCAAGGTTAGTAAGGGAGAGAGGACAAAGTTAAGGGAAATAGGAGCAAAAGAACGAAAGGATCCACGAGTTAAAGAGAAAGGAGTAAGCGAGAAAGGAGAAAAAGGAGAGAGGAGAAAGGGGGTCTGAAGGTAAGGAGAAGTTCGAACTTATAAGACATCATATTACAGTTAATCAATAAGTGAAACATCAAAGCAAAATTTAAAAAATTCGGAACATAAGAACAAGGATCTATTTCAAGTACATCGATCCATTTCATTACAGTGTCGGAGAAGTAAAAACAAAGAATATGCTTTCAAGTAATGAGTCCTAAAATGAATTTAAAAACGATGCCAAACAAATGATGGGATCTACGGGACATATTGTAGCCAACCATTTTGAAGCCGTTAATTGTGTAGAGAGAAAAACAGAAACACCATAATCAAGCCTGTTAGAAAGCATCTTACTTTACTTTGCTAATTTAAGGTAGGCTTTATATCATTTAGGCTGCTTATTTTTATTTATATATAAATAAACCTATTATTGTACCTGTCACTCTTATCTTGACGTTTACTTGCCCTCTATAATTTATTTTATAAATTTTCAAAATTATTTATAAATTCTATTTTTAAAGGAATTAAAAAATAATCGTAGGTTACCATGTTTATCAACACCATAATTAAGCCTGTTACAAAGTACCTTGTTTTTTTCATTTGCTAATATTAGGTAGGCTTTATATCGTTTAGGCTGTTTTTTGTTTAGATATAACAAACCCATTGTAGCTGTCACTCGTTATCATAACGTTTATGTATCCTCTATAATTATTTTTTTTTAATTTTCAAAATTATTTATAAATTCCATTTTTAAACGAATTAAAAAATACTCCTAGGCTATCATGTTTATCAACACAATAATTAAGCTGCTAGAAAGTATCTAGTTTTTTTAAATTTGTTAATATTAGGTAGGGTTTCTATTGCTTAGGCTGCTTATTTTATTTAGATATAAGCAAACCTCAGTTATTGTAGTTGTCACATTTATTCTTGGACCGTTTATATATCCTGTATAAATAATGTTTTGCAAAATCTGTAAAGAAAGCCTATTTAAAAAGTATCTTGTTTTGTTAATTTGCTATTATTTAGGCTTTATATCGTTTAGGCTTGCTTGTTTTATTTAGATATAAACAAACACATTTTTGTAGCTGTCACTTTTATCTTTGCCGTTTATGCCTGCCATCATAAAAACATGTTTTAAATTTTCAAAAATTAATTATATATTCTATTTTTAAACGAGAGTTAAAAAATACTACGACTACCAATTTTTTATCAACACCATAACTAAGCTTCTTAGAAATCTTATTTTTTATAATTTGTTAATATTAATAGAGGTTAAAATATTTGTTTTGGCTGTTTATCTTTTATTTTAGATATAAGCAAAATACCCATAATTGTTAGCTGTCACTCTTAACTTGACGTTTAGTGTGCCCTCTATAATTATTTTTAAATTTTCAATAATTTATAAATCTCTCATTTCTGTAAACGAATTAAAAAAAACACACGTAGCTACCATAATTAAGCCTGTTTAGAAAGTGTCTTTCATTATCATTTGCTAATATTAGAGAGGCTTTAAAATGTTTAGGCTGCTTTTTATTTATCTTGACGTTTATGTCTTATCTATATTATTTTTTTTTAATTTCTGAAAATTTATAGTTCTTTTCTATTGAGTCCAAGAATACTCGCAGGCTACATGTTTATCAACACCATAATTAACCTTGTTAGAAAAGTATCTTCGTTTTTTTTAATTTCCTAATTTAATCTATTCTCAATGAAATTGGTTATTTTAATTTAGATATAAGCACACCCATTCATGTATTGTAGCTCACTTCTCTCTCTCTGCGGTTTTATTCTGCTCCTGCCTATAATTTATTTTTTTTAAATTTCAAATTTATTTATTATCTATTTTAGTGAATTAAATAATACTCGTAGGCTACCATGTTTATCAACGTCATAATTAAGCCTGTTAAAAAGTTAGCCTGTTTTTTTTTTTTTTAATTTTAAGAGACTTTATATCGTTTTAGGCTGCTTTTTTTATTTTGATACAAACAAGCCCATTATTATAGTCCACTCGCAATGTTTCATGGCTAGCATCTCTATTTAGTTTATTCTTTTTAAATTTTCAAAATTATTTTTATAAATTCTATTTTTAAACGAATTAAAAAATTATCTTTAAGATATATCCTACAACACCATAATTAAGCCTGTTATAAGGTATCTTGTTTTTTTTTTAATTTCTTAAATATTTAATTTCTTTATATAACTTTATTCTCTCTCTTCTCTCTCTATATAATATATAATATATATATATATAATATATATATATATATATATATATATCTAGTATATATATATATATATATATATATATATTTATACTAATTATATATATATATATATATATATGCCAACCTCTAGAAGAGCCACAATCCAATTCTCAAAAACTACTACGAGCTACCGGAAAAAGGAATACATTGCTGGGAATCCTGGAAAAATTTTACCGAGGAAACTAAAAAAAAAAAAAAAAAAAAAAAAAAAAAAAAAACAAAAAAAAAAAAAATCATATCTCGAAAACTACAAAAGCTCCACAGTCAGCGTTTCCATATCTTTACACCCCGTTTAAAATTTAGTTCGGAAAACTTCCTCAACCAAAAAAAAGATCAATCAATCATTGGCTGTTTTTTTTTGGGTAGGAGCAGGGGACATAGTAAGTATATATATATTATTTGTTAAAGGTATTTAACGTCAATTTAGGGGGCTCGAGCGACGGGGAACACAGGGGGACTTTTTCCATACCCCGTAGGGTGAGGGGCGAAGGATAACCCCCGCGACACCCAAATTACCAAAGAGCGGGGGTTCCGGACAGACCTTCCCCGGAGGGGGGAATTAGCCCTACCCCTGTAGTGCCCCCGGAAGGCCGAGAGACCCGACTCCTGCCATCGGTGCGGTATACCCCTTGGGTATCTTTAGTTAAAAAAAAAAAAGCAAAAATTTCTTAAAAAGTCTTATTTATTTTAACGAAGTAACCAATTAAAAGTCTCTAAATAGGCTTTCGATTATTATGATTACTATAATTATTAACAATAATTTTTTATATTCTTTTTTATTTTTTTTTACATTTTCCTATCCAATATTTTACGAGGCATTCCAAAAAATGTATCCCTTTTCGCTGTAGCTAATTGTAGTTTTGAGATATAATTTTTACTTTTGTTAATTTTTTTTTTTTTTTTTTTTTTTTTTAACATTTTACGCACTAAAATTGGACCAGCATCCCAGCCAATGTATTCCTTTCCTGGTAGCTGGTTGTAGTTTTGAGATATTGGATTGTGGCTCTACTAGATGGCTGACCATATATATATACTATATAGTATATATATATATTATATATATATAATATATCATATAGTATATATATAATATATTACCTATATCTATTACTATATATATATATATTATATATATATATTTACAGGTGTCACCACACTCAAGGCAGAGCCCTTATTCAAGGAGGGGGTGTTGCACACTCAAAATTTCACCCTCTAACGCAAATTACGCAGATGAGACCAGACGCAGGCTTTAAAGTGAGAGAGATTAGATCAACAGTAAACACAGAAAGATGGAAGAAATGAAACAAAGAAGTGGGGAGGAAAGAAGTGAAGCACCGCAGCGACCAGCCTGAAGTTACCAATATCAACGCAAAACCTCTTGCGCCGACACAGCACCCCTTGTTTGCTTATGCGGGGTCGTAAAGTGGTGGATATACTGAGCGAGTAATAACGCTCCCTCGAGCACCTGCCGCTGCACAGGCAAGGGTACCTAATAAAAAGAGAGTAAGCACCCAACCCATCGCGCCGCAAAGATAGCATGGTCAAGTGAACTGGAAAGTAATTCTGAACAGTTTATAAGCCTTTTGGCCTTTGACTCGACCCTATCCAAAGCCGGGTTGAAACCAGAGCCCCCGCAGATTATGAGAGCAGTACTCCATCCAAAGGCGATGAGGCCCTTGTATAGCTGGGGAGCAACTGAGAAGAGGAAAAAGAAGTCTCGCAGTCTAAAACAGAACCCCCAGTTTTTTTGAGGCCGCCCTGCAACCGTTGTGATGCGAGTTTTCCCAAAGACATTTTTTTGTTTATGTTTAAGGCAAGGATGTTTATATTGTCAATCAGGAGAGACGAGAGAGGAACCGTCGAAAGAGATAGGGAAAGTTAGAAGGTGTCTTAGAGAGGGAGATTTGTTAGAGTTGAGTTTTTAAAAAAGAATTGAATTTACAAGGATCAGACGACCCCACCCGGAAATTCTATCGCAGATCAGCGAGGATAAGAATCGGATAAGAATTGAAGACGAGAGGCAATTCATAGGAAGTAAAAGAGGAGCAGGAATTGAAATGCAGTTTGAAAGAATGAAGGTGTCTCGATATATACTATAATACTATTAATATATATATATAGTACTCTATATATATATATATAATATAATATAGTATATATATATATATATTATATGGTAAATATCTAGTTTTTGATCTAAATTTTCTGAAAAAATTTTCTAGTTCAAAAACAAATTTCTTAAGTTCAAAAAAGTTAAGTTTTTAAGAAATTCTTTAGTGGCGGAGCGCAAGCTTCTGGAATTATGTCAGAAACTGATTACCATTAAACAATTTTCTTAAAAAACTCAACTTAACAACTTTCCTGAACTTAGAAAATTTTTTAATATATATATATATATATACTATATAATATATATGCTTATATTTAATAGATGATATTATATATATAATTATAGAATTGTATATATATATATATATATGAATCCTGTATCAGTTGAAATAATTATATTTCTACAATCTGAAGTCCCCTATATAGATTAATGATGAGTGTTTAAAAGTTTATAGTTGCCTTTAACTTCGTGTTAGTCTATTAATTAATTGGGTCGATGACTATTTAATTGGTCGAGAGTTGCACTATATTTTGATCGATGGTTGTAATCGATTAATCAATAATGATAAAGATTAATAAATAATAATAATTAATAAGTAATAATAATAATTAATAAGTTAATAATCAATAATAGATACCAATGCTAGTAATTTTGCAGACAGAGACCACGGAGATAATAAGAATAATTATATTAAATTTGTATTATATTGTTTGTTTTAGTCTAAGACTGATTGTTTTTTAATAATTAAATTTATATAAAAAGTACCCGATAGCTCTCAGTGATAGGAGCAGTCGCCAAACAAAGCCGAGAGGATCCCAGGTTTCGCAATTTTCGTTCCTGCTGCCGACGTTAATTGAGTACACCCCTCCTAGATTAGGGCCTCTGCCACGTGAGTGGTGGTGTTCTACATATATATTAGTATATATAGTATTAAATATATATATTTATTATAATATATATATATATATATAATAATATATATATACTACTATATATAATAATATATATATATATTATATATATATATATAAACCAATTTATATTTCATTTTGAATGGAAGGTTTGCAAGCTCGCACCCTTTTAATATATTTGTTCCAGATTAAGAAGCAATAAGAATTCTAAGAAGGAATTGCCGTGATGTTGTGCGAAATGTCACGAATTAATTTTTTGTTTCCTAGATTACTGCAAGTTTCTAGACTATTTAGTGGTATATTTCCTAGAAGCCTACTTAGGGTTCTTCACGTTCGTAGACAATATTTACGTACGCGGGAGGTCTACATCATTATTATTCCAAGCTTATCGAGAAAAAGTTTTTCTCAGGCCTTAGAAACAACTGTTAGTAACCCGTCTCAAGCTGATTTCCAGAATACTTGATAAATTATAACGTTGATAGACTTCAAACTGCTTTTTGATTTAAGAGTAATTATTGGTAACCGAACCAAACGAATGAAAAAATACGCTGGTCTAAAAAAAAAAAAAAAAAAAAAAAAACAAAAAAACAAAGTTGCCCCAGTGATTTTCAATAATATGCTTTAGACGCTGATTCAAATATGCAATTGAGTTCTGCCCAGATTGGCTCTTGTGTTCACTGTTCGTCAGGGTTCCCCTAAAATACGTCACCTTTCACTATTTGCAAATTGTATCTTGCTCGACAGATTTAAGTATGTTTGTAATTAATTATTGTTTGTTGTTCTATTTATCCACTAAGTAGTACTATGTGCTCCGAAAACACTTCAGTCCAAGGGTTGGAGGCTTATTTTGAGTGAATGCTGGAAAAAACTATAAATTAAAATTTTCTTCACGCAGACAACTGTTTACATAAAGCTGATGACTTCTGTTATATATGTGGTGAATATACTCAATAATCACAAAGAAAGAACATCACTGGATTTGGTAAGAATGCATATCTTGCATATTTTGGGATGAAACTTGGAGATCAAGAAAATGTTTGGGCCTAACACAAGGTTTGCAAAATCTGTGTAGAGAGCCTACGACAGTGGACAAATGTAAAAAGAGGGTTTAAAGTTTGGTGTATAATGGTGTGAACAGAACCAAAGAACCATCATGATGATTGCTATTTTTGTGTTGTTAACTTTAAAGGCTTCAACCGCTACAAGAAAGGGAAGTGGAAGTATCCTGATTTGGAATCTGCAAGGCAGCCTGTGCCACACTGTAAAGACATTCCTATACCAGTGTTGACCTTTGTCAGATGGTGAAGAATTTGAAGACGATGAGCAGATCAGTAGTGGAAATGAATATGAACGAGGAATCTCAAACATTTAGACATATAAAAGTTAGGAAAAATATGAGTGTAACAAATAATGTTGATAAAATATATACATATATATTGAAGAAGATATACTTAATAATAAGAATTTAATACAATATTATTCCATTTCCTATATAAATAAATTCAAATATGTTCATATATATTATAATGTCTTAATATTACTTAATTATAAACATTTAGCTATTTTAATTAATTTATTTATTAGAATCGACGAATTTAACTATGAAATGTATAGGTTTTAAATAATATATTAATATGTAATAATATATGTAATATAGATAATATAATATATAATAAAATGTCCAATTTAGTCAACTCATAATGTATAAGAATAATATAGAATTAATATTAATACTTGTAAAAATACTACTTACTGTATGTTAGTAGTATAGAGTTATTAAAGAATGAACCAACTAATAAATTATATAAATAACTTAATATAGTTAATTAACTTTTTGAAAAAAGCTGAAAATGAGAATATGTTATTATTACGTTTATTTATCTCAACAGCTAATCTAATTGAGTAAATTTTATCACATAGTCGGCTTGACGTCTTTTTTCAGAATGCCTCTTCCTGATGCACTATTAGTGACATCCTTATCAGAGACTTTTACCATTAATCTGTTTGGGCCAATAGATGCATTTAGCTTCTAATCATAAAGTATCTTTTTATTCTTTAAAGCTCTGCTTCAATAGTTGGTCGTATCTTAAGAGCCTATCCAAGTAGAGTTCGAGTTGTGCCTCGCACTTATGTCGCACTATGGAGTCTGTACATTGACACTATTTCATGTGTCAGTACGTCGATTCAAGCTATCATTTTAGTGTGTTTACATTCTCATCTCTAGACTCAATTATATTCCTCCACTTTCGATCGTTTGTTTTTTTTTGTTTCCCTCTTCAGCAATTTTTGTCTTGTTTCACCTTTTGCAGCGTTCATCTTCGACGTCTCCTTTTTTTCAACTATCTCACGCATACTAGTCCAAATAAGCCAACTATTACGAAATGTTTATTAATTTACTAAACGTTTACCCACCAATGGGAATAAAAAAATAAGGTGCTAAAAAATGATGGGAAGGTATACCATACCTCATTTCCTATACCCTAATATATACTTAGTATGATATATATTAGAAGAACATAAGTTATGATTATTATTCATATACATTATTTAACTGATCATAAACATTTATTTAATAAGAGCACTTTTTAACAGTGATTAAAGCATTTAAGTTATCTATACTATATATATATATTATCACTGTATATGACCCCGCACATGTTATACTATGTATGTATATTATATTGTAATAAGAGTTCGCCTGATGTTGGAATGCTCTTCCACATTGCATTCCATGTCAAGCGTACCTAAGTGAGAAGGCTTATTTTACTAATCTACTCATTTCACATAATGTTTGGAAATCTATTGATAAGGTTATTATTATTACTGATTAATGCGAACGTGAGTTTATTTATATTAAAAAACGGTAAGAGTCATCAAAATAACAGATCTATATAGATTTTATCTTTCGGACTCTGAGTTATAGTGAGCTTTTTCACTAATTTAATTAGTCTTCACTCACAATGTATACTAAGATAGTATACGAGTAAGTTCAGTAGTATATGAATTTTCATAGGCATTAGAACCCTTAAATGAGCTAATATCTTCAAGCTAATAATTTTTGACAGTACTTTCTTTGGTATAAATTTATATATATCTATCATATAATAATGTATATAGTACTATAGTATTATATATATATATATTATTATATATATCATATATAAATACAGTCTAGAGCTCGACACAGATAGAATTTGTGTCTCACGCAGATATGTCTGACACACTAATTCAACAAAGGTTGTTTTCTTCTGGTGTGCTGGCAGCAGAGAATCTCGTATTCTGTCCTTTCACAAAATATCCTTCCAAAGTTCTTAATACCGACAAATGCACTATACTTGTCATTACGAAACAACTGGGATTTCTTTCAATGGCAGTAAACTGTGGTTTGTAGTTAAACCATTACGGTATTAGCTGTTAGCTGTTGATCCATTAGATCTTATGAGAATGAAAGGCAGATTTGCCGAAATCACGCATTATCGCTAGTTTACACACTCACCACACACACACACGAGGGACACGAAATACATAGACGCTTTGGGATATTCACTGAAAATAACTCATCTATAATTAAAAACTGAAACTATTTAAAAAAAATGAGCCCGAGCTAGAAACTAAAAAACTAAATGATTATAACACTCTGCTTTCGAGAGAGTAAGGCTTTTTTTTAACCAACCTCAATTCCTGATATCATTTTTTTCATCGAGACGATATTGAGAACTTACAATCTTCCCCATCTTCAAAAATTTTCAAATTCTTCAAATTCCAAAAACAACTTTTTCAAAGTGCTAATTATATTAGAATTTATCTTGAATACAACCTTGAAAAGAAAATTTAAAAACAGAATTATTACCTAATTTTACCAGTTCTTGGAGTTCGATTAACCTGTTTTGGCATTAAAGGGTGAACCTCCAACGAAGTTTTTCCAAAATATGTTTTTCAGCCTGACAACGAGGAACTCATGTATAGATCAGAGAGTATAGTCTTCCAAGGTATTGTCATCCTACTGCTGGATGAATTTTTTCAAAAGCTGGATTTGGAATTAATTAGGAGAGTGTTATGGGGAGATAATGTAAAAATTTGTGAGAAACACATTTACTTGAAATTCATTCTTTACAACCCGAATAACATTATGATTAAACAATTATTCATAAAAAATAGTTAGTTACATCAAATTTGAAATGAAAAGTAGTATCCAGGCTAACCAGCCCTGATATGTAATAGTAAAGTAATAAATCATTTAAATAAATATTATTAATATATAATACTCTACGAGCTTCACCAATATGTAATAACTATTGATATATAACTTTATACTTATCTATCCATCTTCATAGGGTATATAATTATATTTTACTATTTTTCATTATTATATAATCAAATAATAAATATAATCATTAAATAAGATGTAAAGAAAATCAATATTTATACTTAAGATTTACAAGTAATTAAGTTTCATTAAAGTTATATTTTATTAATTATTTATCTATACATTATACTATTACTCTAGTTTACATAAATTTGAACTATTTTCATTTAATTCATCTCTAATATATAATTAGAATGAGTTAATGTACATTACTTTATATTAATATATAATATTATAATTTGGTTCGAAAATATAAATGTTAAATATTGATAATTTATAGTTTAAACTTCAGAATCATCAAATTCTTATGATATCGGTTAATCACATTTAAATAATATTTAAATATATAGTAAATATGCAATAGTTCATAACTATACTCACACACACTACTAGTTCGGCTCAAAGACTTACTCTATACACACTCACTAATCTATATATATATATATACTATATATAAACTATATAAATGCTCCACTCATTATTATATATACTCTAATCAGTTTCACATGTTAGTTTGTTAAAACTACAAATGCTAAACAATCTCTCAAGGACTCTTATTAATTACTATAACAGATTTAAAGGGGAATGTTTAGGAGTCTTCATACATTGTTTTTGTCTTTTCGGATCTGATATTGTTGTATGTTAGTTCTCTAAAGAGATTTATTACTCATTTTACTATAATCGTAATTTGGTAATTAAAATAAGATACATTTAATAGTCGTACGACATCTTTATCTAACATTTCAAAGGAGCGTCAATATTCTAGCTTTTGGGGGAAAGAAACTTCATGTTTTAATGGACATCACACACCATTTTAAGTTTTTTATGCATAATAATGTAGTTTATATTTAGTTAAATGGTGTATACATAAAGGCGTATTCATATATTATATAATTATTATAGTTCTCATACACACTATTAAGCATATTGCAAATATTGTAATCTCAGAGACAGAATCTAAAAACAAAATATATCTAAAAAAATAATATATCATTTGTTGAGTTAGTGGATCGTAAATTCAAGTTTTTCTAAATAAATCTTTTTTTAATTAATGTTCTCATTTATTGTAGTTATATTCTTTTTATAAATAGCTATTTATTTTCCCAACTATCGATTCTAAAAAATAGGTCTTCCTGCCGCGAACAAGCCGAGATCTTTTAATATATAAAGAAGGGCCACGAGAACTAAATATATTTCTCAGAGCCAACGCATTTTCTATTTTAAAGGACTATCTCTTCTAAGCAAAGTATCTAATCCGCTAGTTGCACAATTTCCGCTAAACGCTCTATAGGAGCTAAAATCACAATAATACATATATATTAATATAATAATATTAATATACTCATATTTCAAAAGCATGAAGCATTACATTACATGTTATGTTTAATTTATTAGTTAATTTGTAGTCTTTGAGTTTATTAGGGGATCAAAATATTCAACGTTAAAAAAAGATAAAATTAGCATATTAATTTATGTTCATGAGTTTTCTCAGATAATCATAGTATTGATATAATCATATTAATAAACTACTTGTATTTTTAAATGAGCTACATAAGTGAATTAAGTATTAATCTCACATTATTAGGGTAAATACCAATTGTAAACTAATAACTTTAAAACTTCAATCCTATAAAAAAAAAATAAAACCATTCACATTATTGTTCTCTAGTGTAGTTAATAGATTGTAGTTGAATTATACATTACTATTACTCTATTACTCATAGAATATATTATAAGAAATAAATATATATTTATAGGATAGTATAAAGCACTATCATATATTATCACTCCTTCAATAGGTAAAACTATTAATAATCACACAATAATCATTTATATTGTAAGCTGAGCGTGATTGCCCAACTATATCAACTATAGCTACTTTCTAACAATTATTAACACTCGGTAAATAGGGTACTCATAACTTTCAAGAACGCAAAAGCATTTACATTGGAATAAAATTCCAAAGGTCATAATGCTTTTTAATTAAGAATTATAGTAAAAAATCTAGGAAATTATAGACCAGGTAACTTTCTTCCAGTCTTGTTTCAATATGTATTTATTTTTATGTCACACTACCTGTGACCTTATATCTCTCAAAATGATGTAAGGGCATATATTAATAACAATTAAACTAGCTTAACATACATTAATATCTTACATCAAATAGTTTAATAAGAAGTAAAGAATATAACATATTTAATAATTATTTTATTTCGTTTGTTATTTGTAGGATATATACGATTATTTATTGATAATTATAACTCTAAAAAAATTATCAAGTGACAATATATTTAGTCTAAATAGAAAAATCACAACATTTAGAATTAATTGAGTAAGTAACTAACATTGGACATTATCTATTGAGGGAGCAACACTAAATTATCGAAAAAGAGTAAAAATTATTTAGGTGGACTTTAGGTGTTCTCATCACACTATTCTTATAATATAAATTATAAAGGATCGAGACACACATTACGACTTCTTATATAGGAAGTAAAGCTAACTGTATTACTATTATCCTACTCTTAATAATTATAGTTATAGTTGATCTTCATAACTATTTAATACTCGCAAAGGAAAACTGGTGAGTCTATCAGAGAGTATATGAATAGGTATGAGTTGGTAGATCATATAAAATTTGGAATGTACACTAAAATTATAGATATACATATTGCTGCTTTTGCATTATCATTAATATTTAGAATAAATATTTCGAAATCTATTTACTCTAACTCATAATTATTAATATTTAGATATAATTGTACATATATTTTTGAGGGGGACAAAAACCGTATGTGAATTAAATATGTAAGCAAATATATATATAATTATAGTGTAATTGATTTTAATAATAATAATTTATGATGATTAATTGTACTAGACATAACTATAATGAGAGGGCGACTTCAAAACTTCAATTCATTTTTAGAGTTTATTTGAATCTCTATCTCTATTATAAATACAACGTTAAAGCGGAGGTTGAGTACTTCAACAATAGGTCAGTATATACAATATTTAGGATATCATTGAGAGATATTGTTGACAATTTTATGTGAAATATAGCTATGCTATCAATAAACCTTCGGGTTTCTCTGGTAAATATATATAGTTAGGAGCAATATAACATAGAACAGAAACATATATTTAATTAACAGCACACCACATACTATAAAGATAGAAAATAATAAATCTATTAATAATAATATAGCTTTAAATATTTAAAACTATTGTATAAGAAGTCTTATACTCAGATATGACGAGATTGAGAATTATTATTAAGCGATAGAAAGTCAACGAGAGTAATAATACATCTTACTATGAAATTATATGTAATATGGGGTACACGTTTACAGAAGCTTATGAGGATACTCATACTGTGAGAGGGGATGCACTCATCACATTCTCAGTTACTTGAATATATTACTCGTATGGCACATGATATGTAATGTGGTGTTTTATCTATATTGTATATATATTTCTCTCCAATATAACATATCTCGCAGTATAACGAGAGACTAACTAAACTATCAAACATACAAATATAAGTACTAAATGAAATAGTCACTTAGGATTGTAACTGATTACTAGCATATTAAGATAATTAGTAAAATAATAATTAATAAAATTAGAGATTTATATCTATATTGTGAGTATTATGCTAATTAACCTAGTTATATTATGCAGAATCAGCTCTCTATAGCTAATATATTATTTATTTTTTATTATTAATAGAGGTACTTACGGCCGTAATACTATATATTTAATATAATAGTGTGGACAGAGGTGATGAGTGTGAATACGAGTTATAGTTCTCACCTACACTTACATCTAGTTTCATACTTTACCACAAGGTTGAGTGAGTACACTATCGAAGAGCCTGATATATATACTCACCTGACTCATTTATTGACATATCTTTGCAGATATATACCTAACTAGGGTAATTACCTTTATCTATATGAGTTTAAAAAAATAAAAAAATATACTCACCAAAAATATTTTTACAATACAAAATTATATATAATTATTATATAGCTGAATCTCTGTTGAAGACAAAGAACACTTAATCGTTAAAACCTAAGAACCATTACATTAATTTAGGAGATAAAAAAAAAATTAAAATAATATTTAATATAAAAATAATATTTTTATTATTATTTATTACTATTTTTCTTCATACATAATTATTTATCTATTAAATTATATATCTTATATCGCAACATTTTAAATAATGTTTAACTCTAGTATTTTTACTATTACTGTTAGTCTATCTTAGGCTGTGTTGCCACGACTGGAGATAACATCCATGACTTACACTGAGGGTACGGTTGGACGTGGGTCCCAACGATTGGGTGGAGCATTTATTACTCTCACCGTAGTAAACCAGGACAATAATACTAGATGGATACTCTTATAGCTGGAGTATTCTCACTACACAGTTATCAGGAAGTAAAGATTAATAGTAGAAGCCAGCATCAAGGGTAAGTGAGCTGATTACTTTAACGGTGAGTGAAGCTATATCCTAAATACATCATATAAAGGAGGGGTCTAATTGTGATATCTACTGGTGAGTATAGTGTTACATACTGTATAGCCTCAGATGAGTTGGTAGTAAGTGATCAAATATCTATATATTAGTTATTTGAATTAATTATTAATTATTTATATAGTCAAAGAAGTTTTTGGTAGTTAGGATGAACCTGAGATCTGCTATTACCAAGATGAGGGTCAAATTTAGGAGTCACTATCATTCTCATGTAAACAGTTAGTGATTTAATTAATATATATTAATATTCTACAACATATATATATAGGTATAATAATATTTATTATTAGAGTAGTGAAGGGGATATTGTATTTATAGTAGATAATATTAATTCTATTTATTTGATTTATTATATATTTATATATATATATATAATATAATAGTTAAGGGGCATATTTATTTTGCAGTGTATGATACATAATCTGGTATTTTATGAATAGTGATAATGGACATGTTTGATTAAATACTTATACTTTAAACTATTATTGGTGAGGATGAGGTATATATAAAGGTAGTAGTGGGAATTATATGGTATTGTTTTATGAAGATGTTTTAGACTGAGTATAATTTTGATGACTATAGAGTATAAGGGGATAGGTGATGATGATATTATTTAGACTGTTGATCTAGGTATATAAAATGAGTAGTTGGAGTGATTTTATAATCTTTTATTGTTATTGGATAGGGTAGTGATCGCTTTCATGTGAGTAGATATATCTATTATAAGCTATGTTGTAATATTCACCCTAACAGTTAAGTACTATTACTCCCTATATATTAATAAAGTGTATAATTAATAATATTGTAGTGTAGTTATCGTAGGGGAGACAATACAAGTCACTATAAATATTAAATGTTTTACTGAGTGGAGAGAACGATGACAGAAACGGGGTTTATTGAGGATCATATAACTTGAATAATACATTACGCATTACGAGATTTTCTTGGTTTGACTTATTTCTAGAAAGTTTAGGATTAAGATGTAAGTGTTTTATCATTCTCAGAGTTAGGTCACTACTTACTAACCTCCGCTTAAGTCAGAGGAGAGAAAGTGGATAAAGAAACAATAGATTTACTTTCGTTCTAGGTATAGTTAATTATTATATACAGATTTGATCAATTAGATATTAGAGGTGATTTTACGTGTATAAAAGGTAAATTGTCGATGTCCAAACGTGGTATAGTTAATTATCTTATCATGGGTGATAATTTAATATATAGGCCATATTATAATATAGTATATATCCTGGTTGGAGGGGTTGAGGTACGGTGAATACTTCTCGTAATCAATTTGTGTATTAACATTACAATTCATTATTGTTGCAATATATAATATCATTTTAGCACTCACTTTATTATTTTTCTGCTAATATTATAGCATCTTTCATTTTAAGGGAGTTTTGTTAGGCTATCAGTGAAATGTTTTAAAATAGTTGTATTTAGCAGGGTATTTTGCTAGATGAAATATACCCAGTAGTAGTAATACATTACTAATGTTATATATGATTTAATATATTTTATAGTGTAGTTTATTAGTGAGTTATTAAATGATTAAATATTTAATATAGTTAAATATAAATACTTAATTATATATATATAGGGATAATATTATATATATATTATATATGTATAATATTTTAAGTGAGTAGCTGAGAGTCAGTGAGTGGTATTAGGACATGAGTAGTTATGTAATTAAGTAAGGATAATATTTTTTGAGTGGAGAGATGCGGTATACTTATTACTCAACTATTATAATATGTGAGAGGAGTTCGTTATAATAGTAATATATTATACTCCTATAAGTTTCATTAAATTTAGTATATATATATATATTTATATATATATAATTATATAATTATATATTATAGTTATTAATTCTAGGTATGTATATATTTAGTGTAGTTGATAGCTATATTTACTGATATCTATGTGATAGCTGGTGATATTATAAATTAGAATATATAGACGACCGTGAGATTATGATTACTATATCACTGGTATATATTATATGATATAGTTTACGATGGCACTATCATCAGTAATAAGTACAGTTTTGGTAGGTAATATTATTAGTTAAGTTGTGGGTGAGATTAAGGGCCTAATCTGTGATGTTGGTCATGGAAGAATCTGTAGTGATGAATTTAAAATTGAAGAAGAGGTGGGATGAGAGATGTTATATTGGCTATCTTCATGCAGGGGCTGAATCGCGCGTAGTTTATCTTGGATCAATCTGTCGGTTTTCGCTTTAATGTAATAATTACATAAAGTTTATTCACATTAAGGTGGAGGAGAGTAAGGAAGAGGAGATCTAGTTAAGGAGAGGATGGAGTGAGGATCAGTTTAGGCAATTAAGCAGTGATGTATAGTGTTAACTAAGTAGGTAGAACATACCGGATTTAATATTTGGATAATTAAGTATTTTGGGTAGGAGGCGCTTATGCAGAGTGAGGAGATACAGAATGATTTATGTGCATCTAAGTTGGAATGATAAACGTGTTGGAAACAAGGTCAAAGGGGCATTTGTTTAATGTTCAATGAAACCATAATCGATGCATGGAGAGCAGGAATTGACTGTAGGGGATAGGGGTGGATGTTTATGAAGCCAGTATAGATAGCAAAAGATGTTGTGGTTGTGCTAAGAGGTGGATGAAGTAAGTGGAAATGTTTACAGTGTGAAGTGGTTAAAGGGAGTTGAAGGATACAAGGTTGCGTGGGTTAATGGTAGACTTAAGAGTAGGCGCAATAATTGAGGTCTCCAATATGGAAATTGATGTTAAGGCACGTTGGGATTGTAAATTAAGGAGAAAAAAATTAGGGGATGGAGGGTTGAAAAAGGGAGGTGGCGAGGTAGGATAATTGGTTGTGGTAGTAAAGAGGTAAGTTATATTCAGCATTAATACAGCTCTATAAGAGTAGAAATGAGAGGTTGATAAATGTGGAGTAACTTACTAAGAGAGAATAGGATAAGCTCTTCTTGAAGAAGCGAGAAAAGGTAGGAATCAAAGAATATATTAAGCTCTTAGGATAATTTGTCTTTAAGATAGATAATGAATATGGGATAGTGCTTTCGTTAACCTGAATTTCGAAAATTAGGACGTTTGAGGAGTAGTTAGTGGAGGGAACACTTCGACTAATCATGCATACTAATTTGGCAGTAATTGAATAAGGGTAATTAAGTGTAGATGTGTGTGGAGTTTATGGTTGCAAGAAGAAAAATAGGTAATTTATATGGGAGAATTATCGAAAGAAGGAGGTGTGAGTTTAATCTTATAATAGACTCTCGCCACACTTGATATAGAAAAATAATTTGTAAGAAAGTGGGATAAAAATTCTGCAGCTTATAAAGTGAAATTTACTGGTGAAAATGGTTCAAGGACGTGAAGAGTATAATGGATAGGTTGAGTTGATTGTGATTTGTGAAAGCACATAGTGTATATTAATACTAATAAGGCGTTTGTTGAGAGTGTGGTGAGTTCGAGGAAGAAATTGGAGAAAGCAAGTATAAATAGGTAACGTACTATATATAAGGTAAGAGAATGATGGTAACTGTTAGGATTATGAGTAATTAGTTTAAATGAGTGCTGCATGGGTAGATACTCGTTAGCTGTAGTATTTTGTTTCTTCGACAATTAGTAGTATTATTATTTATCGGAAGTTGAAATTGGTATGGTTGACTGATTTGATTGAGATTAATATAGGTTGCACAGTTATTAAGTAAGTGTAGATATAGGATGTGGCTGGATCCAACATCTTTATACATGGAACACAATTGATTATTAGTAGAAAATGAGAAGAGAGTTGAAGAAGAAATTAGAGATAATTGTAATTTAGTGCTTTTATGGATATAATGCAACTATGCGTTTTGGGGAATAGGAGGAAATTTATATGGAGGTGAGAAAACTGTTCTCTTTATGGCAGGGTTAGATGTAAATGTATGGCAGGTCCGTTGTGGTGAAGGAATCTTCTGACTGGCAATCAAAAATTGATAGCGCTATATAATAACGATAGTGAGGAGAGTTCACGTTATAGAGAGAGGGATAATGTTTTGAGTTTGAATTTTAGATTCAACTTCATAGTTAATATTAATAGGGAAGTGAGGAAGGGATGTTGTTATGTCCTCGATCACTCAGTTGGGTTTTTTATCGAAAGATTTATATGGTATGGAATAGAATTAAATAGTATAGGATTCAGATGGTTGGGATGGCATCAAGGATTCTCAGAGAGATATCAGTGTCTAAACGAAGGAGATGGCCTATTAGAGTAGTGGAAGGGTGCACATAAATCCGGTCTTATCGTGGCGCGATGAAGAATTGATTTATGATGTAGGTGAATGATCAAAGAGGGTTTTAGAGAGGATTGGGTAAAAGGATTAGCGGAGTATTGGCAAGGGTGGTCGTGCTTGTAAAGTAAAGTAGAGAGAGTCATAGATATATGTAAAAAAAACTATAATTTTAATAGATGTTAGGGGTCATATGGTCCTGAAGAATGAGAAGTCAGATTTGATCAGTAGTGTATATTAAATTTAATGGTTTATGTTTTGGGCATTTTTGAGTCAACTGAACAAAGGTGTTCAGAATTTAGATATTTATTTGGTTCAGATGTGATGTGTATACATGGAAGTTTACCAGTTTCACACAATGTGCCGAAGGTTTTGATGAATGCATTTTTATCCGGAATTCTATGATGCGTAATCCTTGGGTGGTAGTGTAAACGGGGATAAGTCAAGAGTGCGCTAGGGTCTTACATGAGTGTAATATTGTTTACTGTGTGATATTTAAAGTTTGATTGCATTTGGTAACTCAAATGGAATCAATGTAATGTAAGACCCTAGAGCAGTACAAGTGTGTTAGATGTACAAACCATCTTAGGATTGTTAGGTGTGAGAAGCAGGTGGTGATATGGGATATGAGAAGGGTGACCAGCATTATGGGATGTTTAGTTGTGGTAGTGATAGATAAAGTAAGTAAATATATGAAGAATATAAATAAGTAACAGTATCGTTGTAGAAGTGGATTGGTATAGATGAAAGGATAGATATAGTAGATTAGTTGGTTAAGGCGTGATATAAGTATGAGGTGTGGCTTGGGAAGATTACGACCTGCTGTAAAAGACCGAAGAAAAATGGTGGTTGAGTCGTAATGAAAGCTATTGGATAGGAAGAGGAATGTGGTAAGTTTGGCAGGAGACGAATAAGAGAGAATGCAGTAGGAGTAAAAATTTATGACCGTGTTTGTGAGCTGGGTATTTGCTTATGGTTGTAGGCTTAACCATAGGCCAAGGGAGTTGAACCTACTTGGTAATGATGAATGCTCCACTATGTGAAGTGGAGTCCGTTCGCATGTCCCGGCGCTAAGGTATCCACTAGGGGTGGATATTTTATTACATTAAACTGCGAAAAGGTGGTTCAGTTCCTTTGGTGGTTTATAAAAGGTTGAGGGCAGTAAGGCTGAGGGCCTTTAGTCTTATTTCGATTATATAGCTTGCGTCATATTTACTTCTTGAACTACTTTTACTGTTCCATTGCATGTGACAAACATTTCTGGCACGGCTTGGGAGATTTATTCTTCAAAATCGGGGAATTAGCAATTGCGTCTCATACGCCCAATCTGGGAGAAAACAAGATGTGGGCGGATATATATATTATTAAAAATACTAATTTCCATTTCAATAAAAATATAAAGGCATAAATATATATATATAAACAAATACGAAGAAGCTTAGTTAATTCAAAAGTATTAAAATGGCACTGGGTATACATATTAAAGGTAATTTGTTCTCACGTCTATACCCTCATTAATAATATTATAATAGGATGAGTTTTATATATATTATATATATATATTATACATGTTGATTAATAATATAATAATGAGATATATAATATAGTTATAATGACAATGCAATTTATAACACCTTTGTATAATATATATATATTACAATTATTATTAATAATTCTAATTAATAAAAGTAAATAATTATTAACATAATAACTAATATCAAGCCATACGTTTATATCATTATTACTCAACTAACTTACTAATCAATTATAACTATATATATAATATACACATATATAACGTATATATATCATATTATTTATGTATTTAAAAAAACATTATATATATATATATTATATATATATATATATATATTAGAATAATAAAACATACTCACACTACTAAAATATTTTCACTGCACCTGCACTAGGGAATTACTGAAACCTGGACCTTCTAGCAGATTGTTACGCGATGTGTTTTGACCACAACGTATTACACGAATGTAGCTAAAAAAGTGTAAGAATAAGCGCAATTATCTTCCTATGGTCCAAATAGGGCATGCTGCGCCTCTTTTAACACTAATTATAGTATATATATAACTTCACACGGGTACCGGTACACAAGGTGAATGATATAATACAGACAGATGGAGCCGTGTATGAGTCCAAGATGTACAGTCAAGAATTGGCATAAGGCCTGCAAATACAGCATTTGGTATTGAAAAACAATCTACTAAGAAGTTTACTACAAGCATGTAGGTCAAATCATATTTGCTTTCATCTTTCCACCTAACTGATAAGATCATTCTTTTGTATCAGTCATTTTTATGTATGTGATAGGTTTCAATCATTTGCACTACATTCTTTTGGTACTTATAGGGCAGTATTGTTTCTTGACATACACTTTGACTGTTAGAAATTCCTTCGCAGTGAATCCTGTTATTGAGATTAGTTGATAGAGGTGGTTATTTAGATTCTGTAGATTATTCCGTATTATTTTGTTTCCTTTTTAATTGGATTAGTTTTTCAACTGTAACACAGTGACGATTTAAGTGTTCTAAACTTGTGTTACAGAAAAAGACTTACCTTTATATACGTGTTGATCTAAGTCTAGTTGCTAATATAGTTATGAAAGGTCGATGATAATTTCCCCTAAGAACCAAGCATTTTTTAATCACTTCTAAGGTTTTATTACATCTTTCAATTCTTTTTTAAAACAGTCCCATTCATCATTTTCATTTGAATATGTTTCAAAATGCTTGCTTAGCGTTTAGATTTACTGGGACAGACGCTGTAACGACGTCGCTGTTTTTTTGGAACTTTCTTCCAATATTTTTCAATAGCTTTTAATACAGTGGTTGATATGATGTAATTTTTCCGACATTGGAGTAGAAGTGTTAACTTTGGACTCGAACTGGTCGTACATAAGCAAAAGTTCTTGAGCAATTTTACAACATTCTTCCATTATCTAATAGTGAAGTGTACTATTCCAGCGAGTATTAGAAAGTCATTTGAATAACAGTAAGTACATATGGATAAATCAAGCCGTTTTTATGAATTGCCATTCAACTCATTTTTGTGCCATTGCGTTCAGATTTCACAGGGGTTCATAAAGTAATATTTTTATTATAAAATTTCCTATTATAAATCTCGCACATATAAATTATCCGCGCAACATCCGGAAGGGCAAAGCGCGGATGCGGTTTCGGATATGCGAATCTTTAATGTGCGGATGCGGATGTATTTTTTCTTTAAGTTAAAAATGGTTTTTCTGTGTGCGTTTATCGAAGCATCGCGAGATACTTTAGTAATGTGACGATTTGTCGTTGCAATGATGCGGGTAGTAATGTGCAAAGGGATGTGGATTGCGGATATTCTTTAGTAATGTGCTGATGGCGGATTGTCGGTATCTTACCTGTATACTAATATATATTATATATATATATATATATATATATCTATTTATGTATATATTATATGTATATATATATTATATTATATATATATATATAATATTATATATATGAATAATATATATATATCTATATATATATATATATATATTATAATATATATTATATATATATATATATATATATATATAATAATATATATATAATATATATATATAGTTTATATAGTATAATATATATATATATTATTATATCTATATATATATTATATATATATATAATATATATAATTATATATATATAGGCTATTTAATAGGATCTTTGACTGATTGGTATTTTTAATAAAAATTTTGTAATTTTTCCGCACCTTAGAACCGTATTTTCTGTTTTTTACCAATAAGAATAAGATACAAGTTGCGGTCCGCTTCAACGTTGTAATATCGAAGCGATAGCTTGTACCTAAAGAAATATATTATAAGTTTAAATCAATGTAAACTACGCTAACTCAACATTAACCGTAAAGTAAATGGTATCATAACCGTCACTTCAATGTAATTTGTGTTTTTATATTGTATAATTTTTTAACTACATGTTAAAAAAAAAAGAAAGCACACATCTGCCACCTATGCGCGTGTTGTGATTATTGTTCGAAAAAATAAATAAATGAAAAAGTAACTAAATTTTTATCTCTTTGCCGCCCCTCCCCCACACAAAAACAAAAAAACAGGGGAACCTTCAAGGTCGATATAATATATATTATTATATTATATATATATATATATTATATATATATATATATAGTAGTATATATATATTATTTATATGTGAGTATATATATATATAGGTATATAATATATAATATAATATATATATATATATATGTATATACTATATATGATATATATATAAATAATATATATATATATATATATATATACTATATATTTTTCTATAGATTCTAATATATATATATATATTAATTATTAGTATAGGTATATATATATCATATATATATATTAGTGATGGACGATTATATCGGAAATCGGCATCGGAATGGAGGAATCGGAATCGAATCCGGAGATCGGCAAAATTATGAGGGCCGATTCTTTGGTATACAATCTGAAAATAAGTTTTTATTCGATCTTTATGTATATTGTCAAAGACAATATTTTCGAGGAGTCTCTGCCGTAATTGATTTCGTTATATTCCGTCGTACGCTTTTGTGCTTTAATTTCTCTTCACCTGAAATTCTCCATTTGAAGTTTCGGGTTAGAATAAGAAAACTTTTACGTTTTTCAGAGCAAGACATTATTACAAGATAACAATCGAACTGTATAGGAACGGAGATTTTCAGCACAGACACCGACACACACTCGGCCCATGTCTTGGCACAATAAGTGGTTGGTCGGTTGTTATGTGCTCCATCGTCTTTATGATTGCTTCATTATAGGCTGTCTTAACTTGAAGATAGATTTAATTATACTTTATACTAACCGTTAAAGACTCTGTTCAAAGGATAGAGTGTCAGTGGCAAATATTCAGATAGTCTCTAGATTACAGGTTAGATTCATCAGTTTTGGAAGACTTTTATTGTCGTTTATTGGATTATAAAATTCAAATCCCCTCTCCTTAAATAAAACGATGATTTTCATCTCTTCTTAGTCATCTGTTTATCTCACGCAGCACCGTCCTAAAGAATTCGCAGTATAGTAATTTTTGGTCTTCGAAATTGTTCGGGTATGTTATATACCCATGTCGAAGGTATTTCCTGCTAACTCAGAAATAAATTCATCGTTAATAGTAAGGGATAAACGCTCAACTCAAGACTTGGTGCAGGCACGGTGGACGCAGGCGCTCCGGGCACGTCAAACACCGGAGGCCACTCCAGAGAGATACCACCAAAACAAAACGCAGTAAAAAACCTACAAATACCCTAAACTTTTCATTGGTTTTTTTGTTCTTCATAACTTTTTCTAATATTTTTGAATTTTAAATACAATGTAAATTTTATGGAACACCATAGTAACCATGGGTTTCCTTGCCAGTATAGTTAATCAGCTGAAAAGATAAAGTAAAAAATTTTATTTTATAAATCTATATGGAAATTAAAAATCTGTAAATATTTAAGAAATTAAATTTTGAAACTGAAAGGTTAATATTTTATCTAATTCTAACCTTAATTTGAACTAAATCCAAAAATCCACCCAAAAAACAAAAAGCAAAAAATCAATAATCAAAGCACTATATTATCCTTAGTCTTTTTTCTGATAGTTTATCAAGATAGATAAAAATTTTTTTTTGCAATTTTCCAATTTCAAAACTTAAAAATGTTAAACAAAGTTAAATAAATTATTACTAAGTGTATGTTTTTTCAAATAAAAGAATAATAGTAAATATATGTATGGGAATACTATGTATCAATACTCTGAATCAGTATTATTTGTGTTTTGTTATCTGCGATGCTGTAAATTCTTACAAGCATTTCAGCCTTTTCTCTTCCTAATCTATTTCTTATTTTGCTCCAAATGATCCCAAACGTGGAAAAGAATATCTTCTATTTATCCTGAACTTCCACATTTCTCTAACTGGCTTTTTAGACCGCTTTTCTATTTTTCTTGTATAGTTTGTGTCTTTTGCAGTAATCTACAAAGAAACTCCTGTTTGGTTTGGTCAAACTTATACTGTCCCCTCTTCCTTTCACTAGCCTTACTAATCTTTTCCACCGAATGATACTTTGGCATTTTTTTAAATATCTTCATTCTTTTTTTAAAAGATTGTATTAATTAAATATTTCAATACATAATATTATTATCCATTAAAAGTAAAAAATGAAAATTTGTTACAAAAGGAAAGCTTTGAAGTTTTTTTGGAACACTTTGTAAATTTTATTAAATCTATATTATATATACTATATTCTATATATTAATATATTATACTATCTTATATAATATATATATATATTTATATTATAAATATATAATCTATATATATATATATATATATATAGTATGATTTATATAAGTATATATAAAATATATATATTATATATTATATTATATATATATTATAATATATATTATTTTATATAATATATATATATATATTATATAGTATATATAGTAATATATATATATTACTTATAGTATAAACTGGCATTAGTAATATTTTATAAAAATAATCAGAAACATTTTTAAGCTGTAGTTAAAACTTTGCAGTTTCTCTCATATAAAGAAACTAGTTTTTAAATTTGAAAACTTGTATCTTAAGCTTACGTTGGACATTAGCTAGATTGATTTTGTCTACATCCAAAAAAGTTTTTCTGACAAAATATACAAAAAACCAAAAATTTACATAAAAAACCCAAAACCCACCCAAAAACCAAGCTGTTTTTGTTTTTTTTTATGGAAAAACCGGTTTTTGCGCAACCCTGGGAAGAGTTACACAAGCAGGATTCAAGAAATTACCTTGCTTTTTTAACACTCTTTGACACTAGCTTTCAATGATGCCATTTTTGAACAAAGAGACGTAAAATAATATATCCATATGGCGAAACAAATCGGGTAGGTCATTTTAATCACCCGCCCAAAGCTATTTCCAAGTATGAAGAATAACAAACTAGATTTAATTTACCACAGCACATGATTTATGTCAGGATATACCAACCAGATGTATAGCCAGTATCATAATGTCTTTCAAAAATTTTTGAACAAAAGACGGCTTCTCATTTCATCTTGCAGTGATCAATCAAAACCTGTATGCTTAGAATACAATGGAAAGTTCTTGAAAAATTTGCTAAAAGTACTTAAAATTTTTTGTTGATTTGTGACAAATTTATTGAGCCACAAGAATCAATGGCATCGGCAATAATCTCAAATATGAAAATGATTTGCATTTTTTTTTTTTTGTTTGAAAAGAGCTCATGAAAAAAAGGTAACTATTCTCCATTACCAATTTTTTTAAAAGAGTCAGCATGGAAAAATTCAGTAAAAATAGATTTCAACATTTACTTTATTGATAAGAATCTTGTGCTTTGTACCTATCTTGATTATCCACGCTTTAAAAATTATACCATTCTTGAGATGATATAACAATATAAAAAAGGTGGAGATATTCTTAAGCAATGGATTTGCGGAAAGATATATGTTGTATAAGAGAAAGGAAAAATAATATATTGAATTTAAACCAATTTTTCAAATTGAGCCACAAGGAATCAATGGCTCGGCAATAGATCCCAAATATGAAAATGATTTTTGCTTTTTTTTTGAAAAGAGTCAGAAAAAAAGACTATTTGAGGGACTTTGCGGTCAACAGTCAAATCAGCATGGAAAACTATGTCAGTAAAAGAATAGATTCAGCCATTTTACTTTATTGATAAGAAGCTTGTGCTTGCTACCTATCTTGATGCACGCTTTAAAAATTACATTCCCTGAGGATGATTATAACATATAAAGTGGAAGAGTTATTTCTAAGCAATGGATGTGTGACGATATATATATATGTTTATAAAGGAAAGGAAAATAGTTTCCACTAATTTTTGGTTTTGTTTTTTTTGTGTGTTTTTGGCGTGTTTGTTGTTTAGTTTCCACTACTTAAAACCAATTTTCAGATTTTTCTCTGGATTGTAATCAACAAAATGGGGCGACAAAAAGTGATACTGAAGATGATAGTTTAAACTTCAGTTTTGAAAGTTGTTTTTTCGGAATTTAATCAGAGAAAAAGACTTTAGAAAACCAGCAAAAGAAAAACTCATTCCCAAGGAGAAAGAACACATATTGAAAAAATTGAGATGTTATAAAAGTAGAAACCAGCCAATATAAAAATATGAAACTTATTACAGAATTCAGAAAGTGCCCCTTACAATTGTTGGTCATCGAATAACAGGAACTGTTCAGCTATATGCGGTGTCCTTGGCTTAGAAAATAATTCGCAAGGTCGTCCCTGGGTGGTTCCGGTGGAAGTAGTTGCAATATGAGCTTGTTCAGAAGTTGAGGATCAATTTATTCTTCTAAAATAAATCGAATGCACTCAGAAACGGGAGAAATGTTTAAGTTTTTGCACTACAACTTAAGAGTCACGATTTAACTACAAATAATTATTAGTGAATCATTTTTGCTTCAAGATCTAACTTTTAGTAATTAAGAAGGAATGGTTTTTTTGTTTAACAAAAAAAAAAATAAATTGTGGGTCAGTTTATTGTAGTATTTTTAAATATTGCTATTATTTTCAGTGGTTAAATTAAATAAAAAGGTAATAACTATTATTTTTTAGCAAAGATAAAATATTAAGGAATTTCCTATAAGCTTTAATTATGGAGGTTTTTAAATATCTTAAAATTAGTTTGATTAGGTGCAATTTATTATTCGTCATATGTTATAGTGTATATATATGATATAGAGTTATATTATGTATTAGTATTAACATT
>JABUQX010060370.1:7500-17500 GCA_015478945.1 Trachelipus rathkii
TATATATATATATATATATATATATATATATATATATATATATATATATATATATATATATATATATATATATATATATATATATATATATATATAGTGTGGGAGTGGTAAACTACTTCCGCTAAAACCGACTATCATTCGTAAAAAAGAAATATACATTGTAATAAAAATACTTAAAGTTATGAATAGAGTATATATACAGTCATATATATATATATATATATATATATATATATATATATATATATATATATATATATATATATATATATATATATATATGTATATATATATATATATATATATATATATATATATATATATATATATATATATATATATATATATATATAACTATATATATATATATATATGTAATAATAATATATAATAATATATATATATATATATATATATATATATATGCATAATAATATATATATATATATATATATATATATATATATATACTAATTATTTTGACTAAGTCAGAATATATAATATATTTATATAATAATTAAAATATATATTAATATAGCTATTATTTTTCTTACTTTATTTCTTTTTTTGGGGGTTTTTTCATCTAATTGAGCAGTTTTGAGGTTCGTTTGTTAAAAGATGAAAATTATTTTATTAATTTACCATTTTTGAAATTTTGCTACTTTTTTAACGTTCTGCCAGATTTGTCGCTAAATCTGGCAACCTAATCCGTTAATTTTGTGCATTTTTGATACTTTTTTACTAATTTTTACCATTTTTTTAGAAATTTTGTTACTTTTTTAACGTTATGCCAGATTTGTCACTAAATCTGGCAACCTAATCTGTTAAATTTGACTTTTTAGCATTTTTGGCACTTTTTAGCATTTTTAGCTACTTTTTAGCGTTTTGTCCTCCATAATTCAGGTCAAGATCCCCAACTCCGGAGGATTTTGGGGATTTTCCCCATTGACAGCCCTGCACGTCGAAGGCAAAGACATGGAAACCACTTTCGAAGGTTTTTGGAAATTCCAGTCATGTCGGCAGCTGACTTGGAAGCCTGCAGCCCGCAGCCCATCGCCGGCCGTCTCGAGTCTGTAAACATTCGATTGCTATTTTATTTTATGTTTCATTTTACATTTATTCTTTGTGTTTATTTTTCAATTTAAATTTTTATTATTTTATTTATTTTTAATTTTATTTTAAGAAATTATTTTGTTTTAATTTTTTATTTTTTTCAATTTTAATTTTTATTATTTTATTTATTTTTAATTTTTATTTTAAGAAATTATTTTGTTTTAATTTGTTTTATTTTTTATTTATTTATTTTAATTTTACTTATTTAAATTTATTTTTCAAACTTTATTTTCATAGGTTTCATTTTACATTTATACTTTATGTTTAATTTTTTTGTTTTTATTTATTTATTTTAATTTTACTTATTTAAATTTATTTTCAAACTTATTTTTATAAGTTTCATTTTACGTTTATACTTTGTGTTTAATTTTTTTTTTTTAATTACTTTTTAAATTTTATTTGTTTAAAACATTCTGTTCTGTACTAAAAAAATTTATTCTTTTCATGTTTAAATAAATTTGCATTTTTACATACCCTAAAACAGTAAATCAGTAAATCAGTAAAGCAGTAAATCAGTAAATCAGTAAAGCAGTAAATCAGTAAAGCAGTAAATCAAATTGCCTTCCAGCCACCCTCCTACCCTTCCATGATCTATTGCTCTATTGATCTATTGATCTATTGATTCAAGTCATATTTTTTATTAAAATTGTTATGTTTTGCATACCCTAAAGCAGTAAATCAGTAAATCAGTAAAGCAGTAAATCAGTAAAGCAGTAAATCAGTAAATCAATAAAGCAGTAAATCAGTAAATCAGTAAATCAGTAAATCAGTAAATCAGTAAAGCAGTAAATCAGTAAATCAGTAAATCTGTAAATCAAAGTACCATCCAGCCATCCTCCTACCCTACCATGATCTATTGATCTATTGATCTGTTGATACTGATTCAAGTCATATTTTGTTAAAATTGCCATTTTTTACATACCCTGAAGCAGTAAATCAGTAAATCAGTAAATCAGTAAATCAAAGTACCATCCAGCCACCCTCCTACCCTTCCATGATCTAGTGATCTATTGATCCAAGTCATATTTTTTGGTTAAAATTGTTATGTTTTACATACCCTAAAAGCAGTAAATCAGTAAATCAGTTAATCAAACTACCCTCCAGCCACCCTCCTTCTATGATCTATTATTGATCCTATTGATCTATTGATCTATTGATTCAAGTCATATTTTGTATAACATAACACAAAAGCTTTTATTTATTTTGTTTTGTTTTCTTTAAACATTTTGTTTTTACTAAAAAATTTATTCTTTTTATGTTTATAACAAAAATTACATTTTTACATACCCTAAACGGTAAATCTGTGTAAATCGAAAGTTAATCAAACTACTCTCCAGCCACCCTCCTTCCCTTCCATGATCTATTGATCTATTGATCTATTGATCTATTGATTCAAGTCATATTTTGTATAACATCACAAAAAACTTTTATTTAATTTTTGCTTTGTTTTCTTTAAACATTTTGTTTTACTAAAAAATTATTCTTTTCATGTTTATAACTTAAAATTTGCATATTACATACCCTAAAGCATTAAATCAGTAAATCAGTAAATCAAACTCTCCTCCAGCTACCTTCTCCCTCCTGACCATCAGTGATCTATTGATCTATGATCCTATCGATCTATTGATTCAAGTCATATTTGTATAACATAACACAAAAACTTTATTTATTTTTGTTTTGTATTCTTTAAACATTTTGTTTCACTTTAAAGGAAAATTTATTCTTTCCATGTTTATAACTTAAAAAAAATTTTTTACATCCTAAAGCATTAAATCAGTAAATCAGTAAATCAAACTGCATCCACCCCACCCTCACTACCCTTCCATGATCTATTGATCTATTGATCTATCGATCTATTGATTCAAGTCATATTTTGTATAACATAACACAAAAACTTTTATTTATTTTTGTTTTGTATTCTTTAAACATTTTGTTTTTACTAAAAAATTTATTCTTTTTATGTTTATAACTTAAAAAATTTGCATTTTTACATACCCTAAAGCAGTAAATCAGTAAATCAGTAAATCAAACTACCATCCAGCCACCATCCTACCCTTCCATGATCTATTGATCTATTGATCTATTGATCTATTGATCTATTGATTCAAGTCATATTTTGTATAACATACAAAAACTTTTATTTATTTTGTTTTGTTTTCTTTTTATAATCGTCAACTAAATTATATTGACTATTTTATTTTATGTTTCATTTTTAAGTTTTATAAGTTTCATTCTTTATGTTTTTAATTTTTGCCTTCATTTAAAATTTTTTTTAATTACTTTTCAAATTTTATTATTTATTTTTATTTATTTTTATTTATTTTTGTTTTATTTGCTTAAAACATTTTGTTTTTACTAAAAAATTTTGCTTTTCATGTTTATAACGTAAAAAATTTGCATTTTTACATACCTTAAAGCAGTGAAATCAGTAAATATATAAATCAAACCCTTCCCTCTATCCTCTACTGATCTATTGATCTATTGGTCTATTGATCTATTGATCTATTGATCTATTGATTCAAGTCATATTTTGTATAACATAACACAAAAACTTTTATTTATTTTTGTTTTGTTTTCTTTAAACATTTTGTTTTTACTAAAAAATTATTCTTTTTGTTTATAACTTTAAAAATTTGCATTTTTACATACCCTAAAGCAGTAAATCAGTCAATCAAACTGACATCCAGCCACCCTCCTACCCATTCGTGATCTATTGATCTATTGATCTATTGATCTATTGATCTATTGATCTATTGATTCAAGTCATATTTTGTATAACATATCTCAAAAACTTTTATTTATTTTGTTTTGTTTTCTTTTTATAATCGTCAACTAAATTATATTGTTTGCTATTTTATTTTATAAGTTTTTATTTTATAAGTTTTTATAAGTTTTTTAGAGATGTTTTTAATTTTATTTAAAAAAAAAAATTTTAATTACTTTTTCAAATTTTATTATTTACTATTTATTTTCTTTTATTTATTAAAAACATTTTGTTTTACTAAAAAAATTTGCTTTTCATGTTTATAACGTAAGAATTTGCATTTTACATACCTTAAAAACAGCAAATCAGTAAATCAGTAAATCATTGATCAAACCATCCACTATTCACCTACCCATCTATTGATCTATAGATCTATTGATCTATTGATTCAAGTCATATTTTGTATAACATAACACAAAACCTTTTATTTATTTTGTTTTGTTTTCTTTAAACATTTTGTTTTTACTAAAAATTATTCTTTTATATTTATAACTTAAAAAGTTTGCATTTTTACCCTAAAACAGTAAAATCAGTAAATCAGTCAATCAAACTGCCATCCATACCCTCCCACCATTATTGATCTATTGATCTAACGAGTTAACATATTCATAAGTATATTATCTAGAAAAACAAGAAAAAAATAATTCCTTTGCTGTAGCTGTTGTTGTAACCAAGGATTTCTTTTGACATTTGCTGCAGTAAAGCTGATGTTGTTGTTGCTGAAATGTTGCGTTTGCTGTTGTTGTTAAAATGTTGCATTTGTTGTTGTTGTTAAAATGTTGCATTTGTTGTTGTTGTTGTTATTGTTGTTGTTGTTGTTGTTGTTGTTGTTGTTGTTGTTGTTAAATATATCATACGTTCAAGTTAAATGAAAATATACAACACTTTTAAACATATCTCTAAAATATTAATGTTAATTTACATTAACATTGTAATATTGAAAACTAAACAAAAATATATATCATCCTAGCCTAACTGACATACAACATTCATTAACAAGATAACTAAAATTAGAAGTTTCAACTTACCAGCAGTCAGCACAGCAATCTCAATCTTTACTATACACGACCGACAAATATTATTATTATTATTAATGACTTTGTGTGTGTGTGTGTATATATGTGTGTTAATATTATTATTATTATTATTATTATTATTATTACATCAACTAAATATGTTTATGAACATAACAAAACCTAGCATACCATACACACACAGACACACACACACACACACACACACACACACACACACACACACACACTAATTATAGACACTTTACTTAATACATTAGCCATGCAATCATCGTACTAACTTACTGATCACATGACTGTTATTTCTATGATGTCAAGCAGATGTGTAACATTTTTCTAAGCGTCGTTGGAAGATATTTATATTTTTTCACATATTTAATATAATCATTTCGTTTTGTTATGTATTTTCTTTTACGTTTCTATTATACTTTATATTTATATTTTGTTTAAAGTTAGTTATTTATTTATTTTGAGCCTGAACTCAAGGGTTTTACCCCAAAATTGGCCTTAGCCCGCCAAAGGGTTTTTTTGGTTCCTAGAAGGTTTTAAATAATCGATAGATCATTTTTGATGGTTTCAATCGATTTATCGATGTTTTTACCCCTATATCGATGTTTAAATCGTCTTTCTACGTGCTCTGGTTAACATTTAGCATTGAAAAATATAATCGAAAGAAAATTATTAATAAGATTCATTCGATATATCGCCGTAGTTACAGAGTAATATTGGAGGAACCTGGAATCCTGGAAACCGGAACCTGGTAACTGGAACTGAAATATATATATATAAATAAATATATATATATATATATATATATATATATATATATATATATATATATATATATATATATATATATATATATATATATATATAATAATAATAATAATAATATATATATAATATAATATATATAATATAATATATAATAATAATAATAATAATATGTAATAATAATATGCATAATAATATATAGCAATAATATAACATATATAATATAATAATAACTGTAATAATAATAATAATAATAATAATAATATGTAATAATAATAATAATAATAATATATATGTAATATATATATATAATAATAATATATATATATAATAATAATAATAATAATAATAATATAATAATAATAATATAATAATATCTTATAAAAATTTATTTTGATTTTTTAATTTTATTTGTTTATTTTTATTTTATTTTTTATTTTATTTTTTTATTTTTTTATTTCTCCCAGTTTCCCTTTCAGTTTCCAGGAAGTCACTTTCCAGTTTCCAGGTTCCTGGAATCCTTCCAGGATTCCAGGATTCCAGGATTTCCAGGATTCCCCTCCAATACTGCTCTTTAACTACGGCGATATATCGAATGAATCTTATTAATAATTTTCTTTCGATTATATTTTTAGTGTAACAAGTCAACCAGAGCTAGAATAACGATTTAAACATCGATATAGGGGTAAAAAACATCGATAAATCGGTGGAAACCATCAAAAAATGATCTATCAGTTATTTAAAACCTTCTGGAACCAAAAGCCCCTTTGGTGGGCTAAGGCCAATTTGGGGTAAAACGTGAGTTCAGGCTCAAAGAAAATAAATGAAATATAAAACTTTAAGCAAAATATAAATATTTCATTATAATAGGAAACGTAAAAGAAAATACATAGCAAGGCAAGAATGATTGCTATTAAACTATGTGAAAAAATAACAAATATCACCAGCCCACGACATGCAAAAAATGTTTTATCGCTTGACTATCATGAAAGCCAACAATTATGGTGATCAGTAAGTAGCGACGACATGTACCTGTGTGTGTGTGTATTAGCTATGTGCGTGTAATGGTATGTTAAGGTTTGTTCTTCATAAACGTTAGTTGATGTAATAACAATAATAATAATAATAATATTTTGGTCGGTCATTATGTTAAGGTGAATTGCTGTGCTGATTTCTATGGCTAAGTGAGCTGTCTTTATTAATGAAATGCTCATGTCGGTAGAAAGTAGAATGTATATATTTTGGTAATTTCGTCTTGTGTTGTGTAAAGGAGATTAACGATTAATATTTAGTATGTTTGAGAAAAGTGTTGTATATTTCATTTAACGCGAACGTATGACTATATTAACAACAACGATAACGCAACTTCTTCTTCTTCTTTCTTTAACTGGCACCAACAACAACTTCAACAACAACAACAACAACAACAACAACAACAACAACAACAACAAATGCAACATTTTAACAACAACAACAAATGCAACATTTTAACAACAACAACAAACGCAACATTTCAGCAACAACAACATCAGCTACTGCAGCAAATGTAACAACAAACGCTACATTTCAACAACAACAGCTACAGCAAAGAATTTATTTTTATGTTATGTTTATACAAAAAGATACTTATAATATGACTTGAATCAATAGATCAATAGATCACGAATGGGTAGGAGGGTGGCTGGATGGCAGTTTGATTGACTGATTTACGATTCACTACCGAAGTACATGTCATAAAATCGCAATTTTACAAGTTATAAACATAAAAAAAGAATAATTTTTTTAGTAAAAACAAAATGTTTAAAGAAAACAAAACAAAATAAATAAAAGTTTTTGTGTTATGTTATACAAAATATGACTAGAATCAATAGATCAATAGATCAATAGATTAATAGATCAATAGATGGGTAGGTGGATAGAGTGGATGGTTTGATTTACTGATTTACTGATTTACTGATTTGCTGCTTTAAGGTATGTAAAAATGCAAATTTTTTACGTTATAAACATGAAAAGCAAATTTTTTAGTAAAAACAAAATGTTTTAAGCAAATAAAACAAAAATAAATAAAAATAAATAATAAAATTTGAAAAGTAATTAAAAAAATTTTAAAATGAAAGGCAAAAATTAAAAACAAAAAGAATGAAACTTATAAAACTTATAAAATCAACTTATAAAAATAAAATAGCAAACAATATAATTTAGTTGACGATTATAAAAAGAAAACAAAACAAAATAAATAAAAGTTTTTGAGATATGTTATACAAAATATGACTTGAATCAATAGATCAACAGATCAATAGATCAATAGATCAATAGATCAATAGATCAATAGATCACGAATGGGTAGGAGGGTGGCTGGATGGCAGTTTGATTGACTGATTTACTGATTTACTGCTTTAAGGTATGTAAAAATGCAAATTTTTTAAGTTATAAACATAAAAAGAATAATTTTTAGTAAAAACAAAATGTTTAAAGAAAACAAAACAAAATAAATAAAAGTTTTTGTGTTATGTTATACAAAATATGACTTGAATCAATAGATCAATAGATCAATAGATCAATAGATCAATAGATGGGTAGGAGGATAGAATGGTTGGTTTGATTTACTGATTTACTGATTTACTGATTTACTGCTTTAAGGTATGTAAAAATGCAAATTTTTTACGTTATAAACATGAAAAGCAAAATTTTAGTAAAAACAAAATGTTTTAAGCAAATAAAACAAAAATAAATAAAAATAAATAATAAAATTTGAAAAGTAATTAAAAAAAAAAATTTAAAATGAAGGCAAAAATTAAAAACATAAAGAATGAAACTTATAAAACTTATAAAATGAAACTTATAAAAATAAAATAGCAAACAATATAATTTAGTTGACGATTATAAAAAGAAAACAAAACAAAATAAATAAAAGTTTTTGTGTTATGTTATACAAAATATGACTTGAATCAATAGATCAATAGATCAATAGATCAATAGATCAATAGATCAATAGATCATGGATGGGTAGGAGGGTAGTTTGATTTACTGATTTACTGATTTACTGCTTTAGGGTATGTAAAAATGCAAATTTTTAAGTTATAAACATAAAAAGAATAAATTTTTTAGTAAAAACAAAATGTTTAAAGAAAACAAAACAAAAATAATAAAAGTTTTGTGTTATGTTATACAAAATATGACTTGAATCAATAGATCAATAGATCAATAGATCAATAGATCATGGAAGGGTAGGAGGTGGCTGGAAGGCAGTTTGATTTACTGATTTACTGATTTACTGCTTTAGGGTATGTAAAAATGCAAATTTTTTAAGTTATAAACATGAAAAGAATAAATTTTTAGTAAAAACAAAATGTTTTAAGCAAATAAAACAAAAATAAATAAAAATAAATAATAAAATTTGAAAAGTAATTAAAAAAATTTAAATTGAAAGAAAAAATTAAAAACATAAAGAATGAAACTTATAAAACTTATAAAAATAAAATAGCAAACAATATAATTTAGTTGACGATTATAAAAAGAAAACAAAACAAAATAAATAAAAGTTTTTGTGTTATGTTATACAAAATATGACTTGAATCAATAGATCAATAGATCAATAGATCAATAGATCATGGAAGGGTAGGAGGGTGGCTGGAGGGTAGTTTGATTTACTGATTTACTGCTTTAGGGTATGTAAAAATGCAAATTTTTTAAGTTATAAACATGAAAAGAATAAATTTTTTAGTAAAAACAAAATGTTTAAAGAAAACAAAGCAAAAAATAAATAAAAGTTTTTTGTGATGTTATACAAAATAGAACTTGAATCAATAGATCAATAGATCATGGAAGGGAAGGAGGGTGGCTGGAGGGTAGTTTGATTAACTGATTTACTGATTTACTGCTTTAGGGTATGTAAAAATGTAATTTTTTAAGTTATAAACATAAAAAGAATAAATTTTTTAGTAAAAACAAAATGTTTAAAGAAAACAAAACAAAATAAATAAAAGCTTTTGTGTTGTTATACAAAATATGACTTGAATCAATAGATCAATAGATCAATAGATCATTAGATTAATAGATCATAGAAGGAGGGTGGCTGGAGGGTAGTTTGAATAACTGATTTACTGATTTACTGCTTTTAGGGTATGTAAAACATAACAATTTTAACAAAAAATATGACTTGAATCAATAGATCAATAGATCAATAGATCAATAGATCAATAGATCATGGAAGGGTAGGAGGGTGGCTGGATGGTACTTTGATTTACTGATTTACTGATTTACTGATTTACTGATTTACTGCTTTTAGGGTATGTAAAACATAACAATTTTAACA
>JABUQX010060370.1:22500-45000 GCA_015478945.1 Trachelipus rathkii
TCTTTGCATAAATTTAGGTCTATAATTATATGTAGATCGTGTATTTCAGTAGAAAAGGTGAAGTTGTCATTATTTATAACGGGATATGGAAAGAATGTTCTATACGGTTTTGGGATTTGTCACCGAAAATAACATGTCGTAAGCTTATCGTTGCAAGTCTCTAAGGAGGTAATAGTATTGTGGCGTATGAAGTCGAAATATCTAGAGAACACGTGATGAAAAGATGACCAGCTGAAATATTAGTTATATTGGTAAATACCGGTAAAATTTTTTTTAATGAGAATTCGAAATTATTTTTTCCCAATATGATGTAAAGAGAAAGGTGATAATTCACCAGGCCATTCTTTTATTTCTTCCAATGACGCAAGTATTGGCTCAAGAGTCTCTTTAAAAAGGAAAACCGCTTCATGCCGTTCACACCATCTGGTCTCGCACATCTTTTTGATCCTCTTGTTATTTTGGTTACTAGAAAACTCTTTTATTTTATCTTCCAGAAGTTTTGTGCGCTTCGGACTCGATCGAAAAAAGTGCATATTTCAGAGATGAATCCTAAGACGTTTCGAATTGCCTGAATTTTAGAAGAGTCTGAGAGACATAGATTTAAACAATGTGCTACACAATGTGTGTATAGAGCTTTAGGATACTCATTCCGAATAACAGATTGCACTCCTCGGAATTCGCCTCTCATGGAAGAGGCTCCATCATATCCTTGGCCTCTTAAATTTTCAAGTTTTAAACCAAGATAGCTAGCCGAGTCTCTCCAAAATTACATTTGCCAATGCTTTCCCTGAGATATCATAAACCGGAACAAATGATAAAAAATCCTCTTTTAAAGTAAAAGGAGTATCACCTCCATCACCACCAATCGCGTACCTTACACAAAGTGAAAACTGTTCTGTTTGGGAAATATCAGTTGTTTCATCAGCTAATACTGAAAAAATTTGTTTTTATTAACTTCTTCTACTATTTTCCTTGTAAAGATGATGCAAAGTACTATATGATTTTCATTCTGTATCATCGGACTCGTATACATTGAATTTTGGACGATAGAAGTAAGTGGTTCTTCGAAAACCTGGTCACATCATTTGCTCGAAACCTAAGAAGGCTTCTAAAATTTCCGTCATTTTCAGCTGGAGTTGATAATTCAATACGTCCAGAGTCATTTGAGCCCCTTAATGCAAGACCTTGCTGGCCACATAAACGTATAGTTTCAATTATTGGTACAAGTTTTTCTTATTTTGAGTGTCCAGTTGTTTGTCTATGCTTTCGATTTTTTTCTGAATAAGAGCTTCAATATTATCTTATATATATATATATATATATATATATATATATATATATATATATATATATATATATATATATATATATATATATTTTTTTTTTTTTTTTATATATATATATATATATATATATATATATATATATATATATATATATATATATATATATATATATATATATATATATATATATATATATTTATATATATATATATATATATATATATACCTATATATATATATATAATATATATATATATATGTTAATATTTTTTATATATAATAATAATAATAATATTATATATATATATATATATATATATATATATATATATATATATATATATATATATATATATATATATATATATATATATATATAGTTTGTTTTCTGCTGAAAAAATTGCACAGTCGAAAATTTCGGGGGAGGCTGCAGCCCCCTCAGCCCCCCCCTCGCTACGCCTCTGCCCCTTTAGTACTCTAATCTTTCGCCTTGAATTTTACAAGGCGACTAATATCCAAAAGTGCCATATCCAAACTGCTTTTTTTAGGAATGAGCATCACGCAAAAATAATGCATCCAAATAGAGAGAGTGCCAACACTAAGATGATTCAAATTTTGTAAATATTTAATTAAAGTTCGTACGTAGATCTGTCCATTCAAACAATTAAAATTTGAGTGTTTCACGTAAGAGAGCGAGAATAAATCTTGTTTATATATCTACTATCTAGTCAGTCTTTTATGAACTTTAATACAATAAGTATATATAAAAGTTTATCCTCTTTCATTAAAGTCTTTTTCTCAGGCAGGATTTCACAGAGATTTGAATCGACTCCTTCATTACCTTGGAAAGTTGGGTCTTTGTTGCAGGATCAGGTTTCTGTCTTAGGAAGCTTCACTACAGTCTTTCGTTTAAGAATAACATTATCCCTAAGGCCCTTCTCAGAATCTCTGAGTATGTATGAGGAATGAGACTAGGGTCCCATTGATGATCTTTTTTTTTAATCAAAAATTCAAAGGATCGAATTTCGTGATAGAAATTATGTGATTTTGACATGGAACGAAAATACTCTTTAGCAATTCTCAACCGGTCAAAGATTAGCCTCGAAGTATGGGGACATTTTCAAAAAATATGAGTCTCTAGAGGAGCTTCCTAAATATTTCCATAAATTTATATGGATACCTCACAGACAGGTTATTAAAGACTCCCTCCTTTTAAGTCATGGCCAAAATTGGGCACATTTTTAATTGTAATTGCATAGTCCTTCCATCGGGCAGACTATCCAGGGGTTGCTATGGTTTCCCGTTTCAAACATTTAATATCTTTCAGAAAAAAAACAAATATAGTTCATACGAATATTTCAAAAGTCTTCCACCAAATAAAACTCAAACTGAGAAGGAAAGAAAACTGTTCTGATATTTTTCTGGAGGAAAACAGCAAATCCCTAACTTACCGTATGCCTCCATTAATTTAGGTTGACTATCAGTTCTTATATTCTAAAACCTATCATAAAACATCAAACCAAAAAATACCCTCCTAATATCTGTATTTCTCTCCTTTTGACTAATCTATATATGGTTAATTATTTACATATATTCTTCGTCCTGTGCCCAAGAATTAACAGGTTTCTATTAAAATGTTATTTTCAGCATGAGCGAATGGAGCTTTTAATTTGAGCTCTTGGAACACAAATTGTTAAGAAATAGACTTATTCGTGAAGGAAAGAAAACTATCGATTCATTAGTGTGAAGAAAAGTGAGCTGTGGGTTAGTTAAGTAACACATGTCAAGATATTCTGATCCTGAGCAATTACTCTCTACAAATGCAAAGCTCTTATTCAAAATATCGAAGTTTTCGGTCTCCTTTTTCTGTATATCCCTGTCACGATTCCACATTTATTCCTACTTCCAAACAAATCTGCTCTCTTGGCGCAGTAACCCACTTTTCTCGATCAGCGTGGTGCTGGGCCTTTCAGATTCAATTTTAAAAATTCGTATATATATATATAACCCGGTGGTCTCGTGGTGGAACCAGAGGAATTACTATATATATATACAGGGAATGAAAATAATTATTGACTCTGTAATATACTGCTATATAGACCGAATGTCCATAAAAGAAATCGAGTTTTATTTATGATGATTTTGGGGACGAAAACGTTTGTCGATATTAATTTAATTGAAATTTACCACTAATATATTTTTAATAAAATTTATAAGTTTATTTTTTTATGAAAGTTCTTTCATAATCCTTTAGTATCTATTTTTCCAAACACAAATGATGTACTGAATTTCCGAATATTGTGTAACCACGTTATCGAACCAAAGATGTAGTATAATTTTCGAAGTTGAAAAATATATATATTTTCGGAAGTGGACAAAGATGAAAAAAAACTCTAGTCAATTTCCGAAGATAATGAAACAATAATAACAACAATTTTGTTGTGATAACGGTAACAATAACAGTAACTACTAAGACTTCCTATAATTAGTACTATGAAAAACATAATATAATAAATAATAATAATAATAAATAATAATAATAATAATAATAATATAATAATAATAATAATGAATAATAATAGTAAAAGCAGTATACTAGCTACACTAAAATAACATGATGATAATAATATAATAATAAATAATAATAATAATAATAATAATAATAATTATTATTATGGTAATGACTACCAACAATAATTATTATTTGTAGGAATAGTCAATCTCTAGAAATGCAAAGCATTCTAGGAAGAAAGACAGGTTTCCAATGTAAAACTTTTATTTTAGGTTCCTAATGTTTCTTGTTTCTGTTCAGAAAACAAGGAATACAGATAGGAATCTTAATAAGCAAATTTCTACTTCTTGGAAACTAATTATTATAATAAACAGAGGTAAGGCCTCTGTCTAAGGGAACTAACTTGCTCTACCACCAGGGTTAAACTATGTCTACCATTACCACTAGTTACAATTTTCATGCACGGAAATCGCGGAGTGAAAGTTACACAAAATTCGGAAAACTCGCTGAACTTTGGTCCATAAATTTTATTATTTTACGGCAAAAATCTATGGATGTATATATATATATATATATATATGGATCTAAACCATCAATTGATGATTTGAAATTATAAAAATTATAATTTAAGTTTTATAAATATTTAATTTGAATATTTGAAATAAATACAATCGTAAAAATGCATTCCGATTTTGTCTCATTTATGAGGTAAATTCTGAGACCACGTGCTCAACTATTAAGGCGATTTTTTATTATTTCTAAATAAATATTTATAATTTTATATATATATTTTAATAAATATTTATATAAAGAGTAATTTTCAGTTGTAATATTTACGGGAGGAATGTTACAATAATACTTTTATGACAAGAATCACTTCTAAGGCGAATATTGAAAATGCAAAACTTCGTTCTGAAATTTTACAAAAAAATTTCTTTTTGATTTTAATTTAATAATTTTTTAATCTTTTTTTATATACTACTCTTTGAATTTAATTTTCAAGTTTTAACATTACTAACAGATGATTCTCATTTTTTAGTTTGACGAAGACGTTAATTTTTTGACACTAGCTATCTCTTAAGTGAATTTGTTTATCTTTCAATAGCGAGAATTTTTTTTTCTCTATGAACATTTACTAATGAATTTTTCCATTACTTCCAATTTTTTCTTTCTATGTTTGATTACTTTGTGCTTTCCTTTTTATTAAAATTATATTATTTTTTATCCAAATCTCTGAATTTAAATTTTTATAACTATTCCTTTTTATTAAAGATTCCCCAAAATTCTCTGATTTTCCCCAAACTGTTTCCCTTTAGCGTTTTGCTTACTTCTTTTTGAGTAATAGAGTGTTAAATATTTTGCAATGTTAGAAAAAATAAACAAAAATCATATACATCACGTTGGGTTAAAAAATGGTGTTTGTAAATTATCCATACCGTTTAAGCTCTTTCGCCCCGAAGAGAAGAGAAGAGAGAGAGTAAAAGAATACGACAAAAACCGAAGATATCTCCACCTATCAATAAAACTGGACATGAAAATTAAGACGAAATAAAAAGGTAGGTTGAAAGTGATTGACGCGGATTTTTAATATTCAGTGATGAAAACTGAATGACTAAAAAAACGTAGGCCAATCGGATTAATTCAAATCTTTGCGGACTATTCTATAAGAAGTGCAACAACATTATATACCAACTCGTGTGTCCACTATCAAAATTGAGTTATTCTGACTGGAACAACTCAATCAGAAGAGACTGATTTGATATATAAAGTTAAAGCACGTTATCAAAAAATTAATTTGTATAAACGATCAAATACTGAGGCCCTTTTTTGCTAAGCGTCTGTAAGGAAAGAAGGGGGCGCTGAAATAGCCCATTAGTAGGGCGTCCTAGCAGTTTGTTTTCGCCCAGAAAGGGCTTTTTATGCTGAACATAAACCCTACACAAATTTCCCCTAAGATTCACCTCTGATCGGAGGAAAGTTTTTCATTTGTTTGCCGTTGAAAGATTTTATAAAAAAAAAAAGCCATTCTCCAACCCCTGAATTAAAATAGTCGGTAAGACGCTTCAAAATACGCGGAACCCTCTAAAATTGATAGGGGAAGCTCAATGGCGCGAGAACAAGCTTCATCAAACCATGGATTTTGTTGATACTACTTTAACTGCATTAAAAAATGAATCTTGTAGGAATCTCTTTCGACTCGGAATGCAAAATTAAATGGGACAGGAGTCTACCTGTTGATGTTAGCAGTAATTAAAGAATGAGAGTGAGTGCTTCCTCGTCGCCTCTGCTTTACTATTTTTATAGTCTAAACCGAAGAAGAGGAGCGCCCGAGAGGTTGACGATAGTAATTAATTAAAATCAACCTCAATTTTAATTATTTACGTTTAAACAACAAATTTACTACAAAAGAATAGCCAAATTTAAAACTATATACTAATAAATTAAATTTTTGAATAGAGTGATGTTGCCATGTTGTTAATAAAATTATCGAAAGTTTCATGGCAGTCCTTGGCAACTTTATCACGTGTTTGATACAGGATACTTTTCTTCTCATAGAAAATTACATTAATATGTGTAATTTTTTTTAAATTAAAGATGATTTATCTATTTAAACAATTAACCATCAGAACTGTATGTTTTTTCTGATCTAATTTGAATGTAAATTTTTGTTTTCTCTAGGACAATTGTGAGATAAAAAATGTCACAATTTCAATATAGAAAAATTATGGTCCTTTGACCTAAGAAAATTTGACCTTTCATTTCGAAGAGGTCAATGACATTTATACAAGTAAAAGGTTGGAGTGTTAGGATCAATTTGAAATACTAACCAAGTCTGGCACTCATGGAGTACCTGGTTAACGAGGAAAGGGAAAGAAAACTTTAAAATGAAGATTTCTACATTTTGAAAGGCCTATTTTGGCAAGTGGTTCAAATATGTCTATAATTACTTAAATACAACTTTGATCAATATAAAATGCTATCAAAATGTAATTCTATATCTTGAGAATAATTTGAGAACGTTTGAAACTTCAAAAACGTTGTCAAAAGGAAGTTTAAATGTAAACCGGTTTTCTTGTATCAGTTTTATTTTTCAATTTGGAAGGTTCTGTGTAAATGTATTATTATATTATAATATTATATATAATAATATATATATATATATATATATATATATATATATATATATAATATATATATATATATATATATATATATTATATATATAATATAATATATATATATATATATATTATATATATATATTACATATATATATGAAATATATAATGTTTTTGGCTGAAATTTGGTACAATAATAGTTTTTGACATGAATAAGAAGAATCCGGTTAAATTTTTAACAAAATATGATAGGGGGGGGGCTCCAGCCCCTAACCCCATTTTTGGGGGTTACAGGTAACCCAGGGGTCCCAAACTTGGGACTTTTACTATTTATTATTAAATGAATTAATATTGTGAATTTCAAGGGCGTAGCCCAATTATAAAGGGTACTTTACTCTTATGAGTCTTCAATGGGGTACGGTATGGTAAGAAATTTTTCGGTTCAATTTTGCACCGACTCAGAGCAAGTTTATATTAATAAATTTTAATTTTTATATGAAAATGATTATTAAGATTATTATAGTTTATTATTTTACTATAATTAATAAGAAATAAGATGGTCAATGTAATCACGACTTCCTCAACCACAATTTCAGACCAACCACTCGCAAATACAATCATTTGCACCCTTTATAAATACTGGCCACAAAGTGGCAGATGGAGTAAATATAAAAAATTTACGACATTAAATTCCACACCCAAAGGAAACCACAACAGAAAAAATATAGTTTGTTTTCGTAAGTTTTAGTGAAAGAAAATATAGTAAATAAGTATACTTTTTATTCGTCAGTGAACTGTGGTGGAAGTATACTCTTCATTCGCCAGTGAACTGTGTCTGAAGGATAGGAATTTTGAATGGGTCGGTAGTGGGTCACACTCAGGCATATGTAATATAACTTAACTCTCACGTCTTGCATACTCTAGTTTCAAAATATCACCACTAACAGAAGGTAATGACACTGATTTCATTAAAAGGGGGGTGGTTTTCCTTTCCTTTTTATAAGGATAAAGGTGGGTTAATAATCCCGAACCACCAACAGTATCAAAGTCAAGGGAATTGTGGAAACCCTTCCTCCAAAGAAATTTCCATCCCAAGACTACTGTTTCTCGAAGAATAATTATTATTTTATAAGGTCATCACCTTTAGTTCTGAGTAAATGTATTTTGAAACGAATATACAAGGCACTTGAAATTACATTACACAGTCAGTATGTCCCGGCACACACAACCCTGAAGTAAGAAAACCCCTAATGCCGTACAAAAGGAGCTTAACTACTTTTGAAGAGTCCTGGGGACACTGGTGAGAGGAATACACAGTTCACGTTTGAATTAAAGTATAAGTAAGAAATTTATTAGATTATTTTTAATGATCAATAGCAAGAGAATTTATATGATAAGTTTTTTGATGTTGTCTAAATGGTTAATAATGTTGACGCCGAAGCTTAATTCAATGAATATAGCTTTTGACCGACGTTTAGCCAGGTTGTTGCCTGACAATGGTTCCTTTGAGGAAGAAGTTTAATGAAGTAAATGACTCTTCTTTCGTGAAGAATCATAAATATTAAAAAAATAATTAAAGGGGGAGGTACAAATGAACGATTACACGAGTAAGTTTGCCCTTCATTGAGCAAAGAAAACCGAAAGTACAATGACATCAGTTTAAGGAAATGCTTTGCTTGCAATTTCCAATAAATGAATTTATAAATTAAATTTTGAATAATATATAAACTTACACCAACCATTGACGAGGAGGTGAAGTTAAAAAGAAATTCCAAATAGAAGATACTATAAGACTTCCTTATATGGGAAGAGGAATTTCAAAGTGAGAGTTCTCACAAGTCTCAAAGTAGAGACAATATAAATTGTTTAATAAAATGATTTTTTAAATTGTTACAAATTTTTAAAGAGGGGGGGGGAACACCTCCCATATCCCCAAGTCTCAGTTGAGACAATATAAATTGTTCAAAATAAATTTTATAATAGGTGATTGTTTCACCAACCTCCGCAGAGGCAAGAGAAGGGGTGGGGGGAACACCTCCCCTATCCCCAAGTCTCAGTTGAGACAATATAAATTGAACTATTTTTTAAAACAAATATGTAATGGTGCGCATTATTTACAGCTCCCCCTCCCTCGGCACCTACGAGAGAGGAGGAGAAAAAAACTTAAAACTAAATATTTGATTGAGTTGGACAGTTGTTCTATAAGAAAATATAATAGTGGTCTAAAAAGCACCACTAAAACAAAAGGGTATGTTTTACCCTAAATAATTTTTTAATAAATTCCCAAAAGTCTCAGCCGAGACAATAAATTTTTCAAAGATATTTAATGAATAAATTGAACAACTGAACATGTTGGAGATTATTTTGAATACAACTTTAACCATTTTGAATGGAGGCTTACCATCTAACCATTTTGAATGGACGGCTGACCATATATTTATAAAAAGAGATGTTTAAACTTTAACCATTTTGAATGGACGGCTTACCATCTAACCATTTTGAATGGACGGCTGACCATCTAACCATTTTGAATGGACGGCTGACCATAGATTTATAAAAAGAGATGTTAAATTCTAACCATTTTGAATGGACGGCTGACCATATATTTATAAAAAGAGATGTTAAATTCTAACCATTTTGAATGGACGGCTGACCATCTAACCATTTTGAATGGACGGCTGACCATCTAACCATTTTGAATGGACGGCTGACCATATATTTATAAAAAAGGATGTTAAATTTTAACCATTTTGAATGGACGGCTTACCATCTAACCATTTTGAATGGACGGCTAACCATCTATGATTTTTTAATATAAAGCAACCTTAAACCTAACTTAAGAACTAACTTAATACTAAGGAGCCTCAGAAGACCCCAGCGCAAAAAAAAGAAAACTATATACAAGAATATTTTTCAAAATTGAAGCAAAATGAGACCATGTAGATTTAAAAAAGGACAGAACTGCAATAAGTTGACTGCCCAAATAATCAAATGACTATATAAGTCAAGTGACAAATGAGGATTGACCAAGTTGAAAATCAACCACTCAAAAAATAATTACTTTTCAATATAAATTTTTCAATATATAATAAATTTTTAATAAACAAATGACTATTTTATAGGTCAGATGCCTAAGAATTAAGAAGACAATGTCAACTTAATTTTGAGAGCAAAGAGCAGTATGATGCTCCGAAGATTTACATTTATAACAAAATTTTTGGGACTGACACTCACGGGTCAGATGTTTGGATGATAAACACTTCCCACACCAATTATGACTTTTGATAAATTGCTCTCTAAGTTCAACAGTGGAAAGAAGGTCACAATTTGTAACAGAGTGACCTCCCAAACAAAATCTACATGGTCTATTATTTTTAATGAAATTTTTATTTTGGTGTGGTGTGTTATTATTGATATTAAAACCAGATTGTTTTGGTATAGCTCCTTGACCCTTCCAATTGTCATAAGAAGGTGGAGTATGATCTGACCTTTGAGAATTATTAATATCCTTGCTGGATAAAGTTTGCCCTGAAGCTTCCAGGACAACAAGAGATTGATTTAACATTTTAAAAAGATGTTCAAGGGTCCAACTTTTACCGGCATTTTCCCAAGCAACTTTTTCTTTGAGTTGAGAGGGCAATTTTTGTGCTAGTAAAACACCCAAGATAGTGGAACAAGAACTGTCATCGACAGTTATACCCTTTGTTTTTAGGGATTCGGTGTAACATTTTATATTAGCTTTAAAGTTATAGAGGTCAGGGTAATTATACTCCGGAGCTTTAAGGTTATTTAGTTTTAATATTAAGGTCTCCTTGACCTTTGCTGGATTATTAAAATCTTCTTTGAGAAGATTACGAATAATTTTATAACTAGTGGCTGTGACGGCATAACCTGAAACCATCTGCTTAACAGTGCCTTGAAGGCAATCCAAAAGCAAGCCAAGTTTGCTGAGATCAGAATAATTATGACCTTCAACATAATTGTCGAAAGCTTCGATGAAAGAAGCATATTCTAAGATGTTACCACTAAAGGTAGGTAATTTTTTAATAGGGCGTTTAAATGGCTCCGGCTCCCTAGGAGTAACCGGGGCAATAGGTGAAGGAAGGCGTGAAACTGACGGATTAATAGTTTTAATTTTATATTTAAGGGCACTAATAGAATCTAATAAAGCAGTATGCTGAATGTAATTGTCCTCATCATCAACGAGGATATTTTCATCGTCCAAAAATTGAGCGATGTTGTTGTCAGTTTCGGCCAATCTAATATCTAAATTTTCTAAATTAGTTACAAGGGAATCTAGTTTGGAAATATTAGTATTTGGGTCTAATAATTGGGTAGTGGCCTCGTTAATAGCCTTGGCAGCACGACACCGTAAAACTTTACGTTGTCTTAAATGCATATCATAGACTTTGAGGTCACTGTCTGATAAATCAGACATGGGAGACGCCATATTAAAATCAAAAATTACTATAGAAAAAACAAAGATGTGTTTCGTAACACTAAATAATTATAAATAAACTAAGTTATTTTTAATATGAGAAATTTATAGTATACCAGGTAAACTGGTAAAAATTAATACTATAAGAAGTATTAAATGAAAAAATATATATATAAATATAGGTACGAGTACAATATGGATTGTACAAGTAAAAATATTGTACCAGTACAAGTACTTAGTACAAAAATAATGTGTCTTGAGACACAAAAAAGATATTAAAATTTTCAAAACTATAAGATTAAGTGTAATAATACAAGTACAATACAAATTGTACAAGTAAAATATTGTACAAGTACAAGTACTTAGTACAAAAAGAATGTGTCTTGAGACACAAAAAAGATATTAAAAATTTTTAAAACTATAAGATTAAATGCAATTTATAATGTTCAACAAAAAATGTTGAACCGATGAACCGGTCTCAAATGTACCGGTATAAAGCGCTGGAAAATATTGTATAAAAAAAAAAATTTATACATAAAAGTGTCTCGTGACACAAAAAAATCAATTTATAAACTGTTATTTTTATATAATAAATATATATACCGGATAAACGGTAAAATGTGAAAATACCTAATAACGATGGGTTCACTGAAAACTCTGTCGTATGGTAAATATATATATAATATCAAACTGTGGGAAATATTAAAGAAAAAAAATATGAACACCTACGATCAGTGAGTGGTGATTTTATATATAATATATAATAATATAATATCTTATTATATATAATATTATATATATTATATATATATATACTAATATATATATATATTAATATATATATATATATATATATATATATATATATATATATATTATAATATATATAAATAGATTTTATGAATATTAATCATTTTGTGAAAATATTCAAATACAAATTATCACTAAGTTGAAAGTGTATAATAACACAATATATAAAATAACATTAAACTATGTGAAAAAGAAAAAAAAAAAACGTATGTCTTTTCACATACAAAAGAGAAATATTTCCTAAATGTAAAAAAAAATATAAATAAATGGTCTTCAAATGAACTTCCAATTGAATGAAAATATTTTATTTGAATGTATATATATAATAGTGGTTTTTAACTGAAGCCACTCAATATATAAAAAGTTTTATTATTTATATATTATATATATATATATATATATATATATATATATATATATATATATATATATATATATATATATATATATATATATATATATATTTATATATATTTATATATTAAAATATTTTTAATTCAAATATTTTTATAAAAAGAAGATAACTGTAGTAAGTTATTTATTTGAATTTTTATAAATTTTTAAAGTATTTAAATGAAAATAAAAAATTCCCCTAAATTGAGGGGAAAATTATTTGAAAAATTCCCCGAAAATTTTTTGATAAATATTTTGATTAAATGCCCTCTATGGAGCTAATAAATTTGATGTGAAGAACTGGAGACTCTGTCTCTCAGAAGCTCCCACACACAAAAAAAATTAAAAATCCCTTACAGAAGGGTAAATATGTTTAGGATATTAAATTTGGGAAAAAACCAACAAAGTTGGATCTGCACTCGGGTCCAAGTGGTCGTACAAACACCACTAATTTACCTTGTAGGCAAAGCCTATGCACAAGATAAACCCCTGTGGGTAATAAAACTATTTTTTAAAAATAGTTTAAAAAAGCGCCAAAAAGGTTGTTAAGTAAAAAAATGATTTTTAAATTTTTTATGAATATTAGGGTTCGTGTGCCAAGTATTAAGGCAACACAAACGTTGGGCGCCACTTAAAATGTGGGGATTAATGACCCAGTCCCAGGTAGCTGGGCTAATGAAGACCAGATCACCAATCTACATTTATTCCTACTTCCAAACAAATCTCTGGCGCAGTACCACTTTTGCTCGATCAGTTTGGAAGGAGCCAATGAATAGTGGAATATAAAATTTGTATATATATATATACCCGGTGGTCTCGTGTGGACCAGGGAATTCTATATATATTATACACCGGGAATGAAGAATAATTATTGAATCTGTAATATACTGCTATATAGACCGAATGTCCATAAAAGAATCGAGTTTTATATTTATGATGATTTTGGGGACGAAAAGTTTTGTCGTATATTAAATTTAATTGAAAATTTAATTATAAATAGATTTTTAATTGGCAACTTTACTAAGTTAATTTTCCTATGGAAGTCCATTTAATATTTGAAATTTATAATTTTTTATTACGAAAGTTATTTCTGAATTTCCGAATATATTGTAACCACGTTATCGAACAAGATGTAGTAAAAATTTTTCGAAGTTGGAAAATATATATATTTTCGGAAGTGGACAAAGATGAAAAAACTCTAGTCAATTTCCGAAGATAAATGAAAACAATAATAACAACACAATTTTGTTGTGATAACGGTAACAATAACAGTACACTACTAAGACTTCCTATAATTAGTACTATGAAAGCATAATAAATAATAATAAATAATAATATAATAATAATAATAATAATAGAAAGAGTATACTAGCTACACTAAAATAAATGATAATAATAATAATAATAATAATAATAATAATAATAATAATAATAATAATTATTATTAATGGTAATGACTACCAACAATAATTATTATTTGTAGGAATAGTCAATCTCTAGAAATGCAAAGCATTCTAGAAGAAAGACAAGTTTCCAATGTAAAAACTTTTATTTTAGGTTCCTAATGTTTCTTGTTTCTATTCAGAAAACAAGGAATACAGATAGGAATCTTAATAAGCAAATTTCTACTTCTTGGAAACTAATTATTATTACAAGACAGGGGTGAAGCCTCTGTCTGAGGGATTCTAATATTTGCTCCACCACCAGGGTTAAACTATGTCTACCATTACCACTAGTTACAATTTTCATGCACGGAAATCGCGGAGTGAAAGTTACACAAAATTCGGAAAACTCGCTGTCTGAAATTTTGTCACAAGATTTAGTTCTTTACGACAAAATTTATGGATATATATATATATATATGGACTAAACTTAATTGATGATTTGAAATTATAAAAATTATAATTTAAGTTTTATAAATATTTAATTTGAATATTTGAAATAAATACAATCGTAAAAATGCATTCCGATTTTGTCTCATTTATGAGGTAAATTCTGAGACCACGTGCTCAACTATTAAGGCGATTTTTTATTATTTCTAAATAAATATTTATAATTTTATATATATATTTTAATAAATATTTATATAAAGAATAATTTTTAGTTATAATATTTACGGGAGGAATGTTGCAATAATATTTTTATGACAAGAATCACTTCTAAGGTGAATCTTGAAAATGCAAAACTTCGTTCTGAAATTTTACAAAATATTTTCTTTTGATTTTTATTTAATAATTTTTAATCTTTTTATATACTACATTCTTTGGAATTTAATTTCAAGTTTTAACATTACTAACAGATGATTCTCATTTTTTAGTGACGAGGCGGTAATTTTTGACCTACTATCTAAGTGAAATTTTTGATCTTTACAATAGCGAGATTTTTTCTCTATGAAACATTTATCATAATGAATTTTATTCTTTCAATTTCTACGTTTTGATTACTTTTCTTTCCTTTTTATTATTTCTTTATTATTTATTTATTATTTCCTTTTTAATTTTATCCAAATCTCTGAACTTAAATTTTTCTAACTATTCCTTTTTATTAAAATTTTCCCAAATCTTTTATTTTCCCAATTTTTCCCTTTAGCGTTTTTGCTTACTTCTTGAGTATGAGTTTAAATATTTGCATGTTTAAAAAAATAAACAAAAAATCAGTATACATCACGTTGGGAAAAAATGTGTGTAAATATCATACTTTTAAGCTTTCGCCGAAGAGAGAGAGAGAGAGAGAGTAAAAGATAGACAAAAACCTCGAAGATATCTCCACCTACAAATAAAACTGGACATGAAAATTAAGACGAAATAAAAAAAGGTAGGTTGAAAGATGATTGACGCGGATTTTTAATATTCAGTGATGAAAACTGAATGACTAAAAAAACGTAGGCCAATCGAATTTAATTCAACCTTGAGAACTATTCTAACAGAAGCACATCAACATTATATATCAACTCGTGTGTCCACGATCAAAATTGAGTTATTCTGACTGAACAACTCAATCAGAAGAGACTGATTTGATATATAAAGTTAAAGCACTTATCAAAAATTAATGTATAACGAATCAAATACTGAAGCCTTTTTTGCTAACGTCTGTAAGGAGAGAAGGGGGGCTGAATAGCCATTAGTGGGGTCCTAGCAGTTTGTCCAGAAGGCTTTATGATGACATACCTACACAAATTCCTAAGATCAACCTCTATCGGAAGGAAAGTTTCAATTGTTCCGTTGAGAATTTATAAAAAAAAAGCATTCTCAACCCTGAATTAAATGTCGGTAAGACGCCTCCAAAAAATGGCGCTGAACCTCTAAAAATGATAGGGGAAGCTCACTTGAAAAGCAAGCTTCATCAAAAAATTATTTTATGCTACTTTAACTGCATTAAAAAATGAATCTTGTAGAATCTCTTTCGACTCGGAAATGCAAAATATGGGACAGAGTCTACTGTTGATTGCAGTAATTAAGAATGAGAGTGAGTCTTCTCGGTCGCTCTCGCTACTTTTATAGTCTACCGAAAAGATGCTCACGCGGTTGCTGACTAACATTTAATTAAATAAACCTCAATTTTAATTATTAACGTTTAAACAACAAATTTACTATCAAAAGATAGCAAATTTAAAACTATATACTAAATAAATAAATTTGTTGAATAGAGTGATGTGAATTTGTTATAAAAATTATCGAAAGTTTCAATGGCAGTCTTTGGCAACTTTATCACGTGTTTGATACAGGATACTTTTCTTCTCATAGAAATTACATAATAATTGTAATTTTTTAATTAAAGATGATTATCTATTTTAACAATAACCATCAGAATCTGTATGTTTTTCTGATTAATTTGATGTAAATTTTGTTTCTCTAGGACAATTGTGAGATAAAAAATGTCACAATTTCAATATAGAAAAATTATGGTCTTTTGACCTAAGAAAATTTGACCTTTCATTTCGAAGAGGTCAATGACATTTATACAAGTAAAAGGTTGGAGTGTTGGGATCAATTTGAAATACTAACCAAGTCTGACACTCATGGAGCACCTGGTTAACGAGGAAAGGGAAAGAAAACTTTAAAATGATGATTTCTACATTTTGAAAGGCCTATTTTGGCAAGTGGTTCAAATATGTCTATAATTACTTAAATACAACTTTGATCAATATAAAATGCTATCAAAATGTAATTCTATATCTTGAGAATAATTTGAGGAAGTTTGAAACTTCAAAACGTTGTCAAAAGGAAGTTAAATGTAAACCGGTTTCTTGTATCAGTTTCATTTTTCTCAATTTTTGGAAGGTTCTGTGTAAATGTATATTATTATATATATTAATATATATTTATATAATATTATATATATTATATATATTTATATATATAATATATATATATATATATTATATATAATATATATATTATATATATTATCATATATATAATATATAATTATATATATATATATTATTATATCATTTATATATATATATATATATATTATATATACATATATCTATCGAAATATAATAAATTTTTGGCTGAAAATTAGTAGAATAGTAGTTTTTGATATGAATAAGAAGAATCCGGTTAAATTTTTAACAAAAAAATGAATGGGGGGGGGCTCCAGCCCCTAACCCCATTTTTAGGGGTTACAGTTAACCCAGGAGTCCCAAACTTGGGACTGTTACTATTTATTGTTAAATGAATTAATATTGTGAATTTCAAGGGCGTAGCCCAATTATAAAGGGTACTTTACTCTTATGAGTCTTCAATGGAGTACGGTATGGTAAGAAATTTTTCTGTTCAATTTTGCACCGACTCTCAGAGCAAGTTTCTATTAATAAATTTTAATTTTTTATATATAAAATGATTATTAAGATTATTATCAGTTTTACTTATCTTACTATATATTAGTAAGCAAATAAGATGGTCAATGCCACATCAACGACTTCCTCAACCCAATTTTCAGACCAACCACTCGCAAATACAATCATTTGCACCCTTTATGTACCTTTTATAAATACTGGCCACAAAGTGGCAGATTGAGTAATTACTCTCTACAAATGCAAAGCTCTTATTCAAAATATCGAAGTTTTCGGTCTCCTTTTTCTGTATATCCCTGTCACGATTCGATGATGCCGTCTTTTTATGAATAAAACCTGCCAAGAAAAGATGGTTTGTAATGATGTACAAAACAAAGTTTTTCTATAAAATGTTTAGTTGATTTTAAATACTTTTCAAGATTTTGATGACAAGAAGTAAAACTAATATTCTTGAAATTTCATAAAATATACCTGGTAAAAGCAACAGTAAAAATGAGCATAAATTTAGATTTTGGTAATGCATTTATTAAATTCTAACTAAATTTTTAATTAAATAATCTTATAACTTATCTCAAATTTTAATATTTGAAATTTAAGGAGTTTTTATCTAAGTAAAATTTCCATATCTCATTCTTACTTCAAATTGACACCAAATATAATAGAATGAAATAATTTAGCCTCCAACAAAAAATATTTCTAAAAAATGGAAGCAGGTTTATTTACTTTGGACTAATTTTTTCCACGAGGCGAAGGCCTTGTTTCCTTTTTTTATATATTAGGCTAGACCTACAACAAGAGAGGCGAAGAGCCCTAGGGCTGAAACCAAAAAAACTATTCTAGTGCAGATGATGTGAAAGAAAACATTTTATATAGAACCACTGAAGAATCCCATGGTCAGCTGATAAGATATTACAGCAGATTCCATTTTTACATGAAGCCCAAATCATCCTGAGCATTTTGGAATAAATGTTACGTCTTTAGAAGGAAAACTGCATGAAATAACAAAGGTGAGACTTGGTTGTTTTCTTAGTTATAAATCTCCCAGTACAGACATTCATCAGTTTATCAACCGCTTGCATAGCCTTTTTTGCCTCAAATTCACATCTGAAACATCTCTAAATAATAATATTAACTTTTTGGATATTAAAATCAAAAAATTAATAGATGTGGAACCTTTTTCCCACAGGGATGCCATGTCAAGACACGTGATACTGGTCTGTAACCTTAATTACAGCTCCTACTCCCCAGAAGTATATAAGAATTCAATTGTTAAAACACTCATATATAGGGCTTATAAATTGTGCTCGGATTGGGAATCATTTGATGCTGAAGTTAAAGAATTAAAACAGAACCTGATGCAACTGTAACCAGCCCTGGGAGAAAGGGAGAAATAATAACAAAAACCATCAACAATCTAAAAAACAGGAGACAATATCTCTGAAAGCATTAAATTTTATTTTAAAACTTCAAATGTAAAAGACTTCGATAAAGAGGAAAAATGCCTACGTGGCATTATTAACACCTACATTAAATCTACAAGTAACTCAAAAATCACAGTTAAACTATACCACAAAACCAGAAAACTTTCTTCCTGCTTCTCTACTAAGGATACCCTTCGGTTAATCACCATGTCGTGTACCAATTTGCATGTCCCGAGTCTGACTGTACGTCGACTTATATTCGTTACACGACTAATAGATAACAGATAGGCATCCAGCAACCGCTTTAACCCAGTAACAATATACGAACATTATTCCTGAACATAACAAGACACTGTACCTGAATATTTCAAAATCATTCCAATATTTTACACTCCCCATATGAAGCCCAAACTGAAAATAGCTGAGGCTTATTACATAAAACAACATCAAAAACCAGACATTAACATAAATTTTATGTATTTATCAGGTTAAGTTAAATATAAAATGAAATGCTAAAATCTAAAATCTAAAATCTAATTTGTGAAATTTCATTTTTTAAATTAGTGTTAAAAAATAATTCATCCAATGATAGCATCAAACTATAAAGAATGTCCTGAGGTCTAACGGAACGAAAACCGTTCAGGACTAAAATAAAGTATAAATATGCCTCATACTTTCTTTGCAAATTATTCTCTAGAATAGTATTAAGGAAATTAAATGAATATCAGAAGAAAATATTTAGGGAATTGGAAGCATAAAAGTAAAAACTTTTAATAAAACAAAGCTGATGTAGAATATTTATTTTAATTATACTAGTTTATTATTTAATTAATTTTAATTATTTTATTTATTATTATTAATTATTCTTTATATTCATTATTATTTATCAATCTTATTATATTAATTTCTATATTATTATTATTATTATTATTATTATTATTATTATTATTATTATTATTATTATTATTATTATTATTATTATTATTATTATTATTATTATTATTATTATTATTAATTATTATTATTATTATTATTATTATTATAATTATTATTATTTTATTAATTATTATTATTATTATATATAATATTATTTATTATTAATTATTATTATTATTAATTGATTATTATTCATTATTATTATATTATTATTATTAATGTATAAAAATTGTTTTAATACATTTTTTTAACTTACATTTTAGATTTTCTGGTCTAATTTTTGAGTAAAATGTTTCAAATTTTTTTTAAATATTTTTTTTGAAACTTTTTTCAATATATTCAGTTAGCCAAATGCTTTTGGCTAGGGTTTTTTTTTAATTCATATGACGACATCGACCAGGACTTGAAAGCTTGGTGAAGAAAACATTGTCTTGATTTCCACAACTTAAAATAAATTAACTATCTCAAATCTTGTTTTGTGTCTAGTGGCTCCAATTGTTAATTGTATATTTCCGTTCAGTCGATCAATAAATACATTGATATTTTTACGATAATTGATTTTTGTACGATTATCGATTAAGCGCAAATTCTTCTGGCCAGTTTAATTTAGTTGCAATTTGTATATTAACTTTACAATCCAAGTTTAATTTCTTTAAATTAATAATAATCAAAAAGAACTAAGCCGGGAAATTATTTTGCTCCTCCATTTATATTTCAGAAAAATTATGATATTTTTATACACTTATTAAAATATATGAAAAGAAATCTTGCCGAAAAATTTGTTCCTCCTCCAATAAATTTTGTCAGGATATAAATTACTATGTTTCTTTCTGTAAAAATTTAAAAACAGACTCATTCATTTAGTAAAATTCTTTGTTACGATAATCTGGCCAGGTCCTCATTCTAAAAGCCTTTTCATCTTGAATTCTGAAAGCTATTTAGACTTTAGTTTGAAGTTCGTGCAGCCTTCAGTTTTCTTCTCTGTTGTTCTTCAGTTTCTTCTCTTTCTTTTCTCCCTTCTATTTTTAATCCGTCCATCTTCGACAACAGTCAGATCATATATATATATATATATATATATATATATATATATATATTATATATATAATATATCTAATATACTATATATATATATAACCCTATATATATAGTATATATATATATATATAAGCCGCTTACACGTGTGTCAGTAGACAACATGGATACAAAGCGTTTTATGAGGGTAAAGTTTCCCGGATTCTGGAGGAGAGCATTAATAGTACCCTTATATAAAAGTAAGGGGGATAAGGTATCTGTAGGTATTATAGGGGAATTAGCTCTATTGAGTGATGTAGGGAAGGAATATATGCAGGTCATTTTGTCGAAAGTAGTGCTCGAGTGAACTGAAAGGACTGATTGGTGACGAACAAGGTGTGTTTAGAAGTGGTAAAGGATGTTGTGGATCAAATCTTTACATTGGAAACAAATGATTGGTAAAATGAGAGGAGGTGAAAGAATAAAATTGTGTTAGGTTTTTGCATTTGCCAATCAGACATATGAATGGGATTGAATAGGAGCTCTATGTAATTGTTAATGATATATGGTGTTGGTGATAAGCTTCTGAATGAAATCAAAAGTATGTATGACGATAGTGAAGTGTGTGTAAGAATAAATAGAGTCGAAAGTGTTTGGTTTAATATTAATAGCGGAGTGGGGCAGGGATGTGTTATGTCTTCTTGGTTATCAATTTGCATATTAATGGGGTTATGAAAGAAATTAGAGGGGGGTGGCAGGGGAACTTGGGTGTTAAGACTGGATAGAGAATGGACAGAGAGGGGGAGGTTCCCTACCTACTTATACTGGGATGCTTTGGTTTTTGTGTGGCGAATCTGAAGAGAGTTTGAGGGATTGGTCCCAAGGGATTTGGCGGGTAATGTAGCACCAGGCAGGGGTTTCAAACAGTAAAACGTAATATAAGAGTGAGGACTGTCCCTTGATGTTAGATGGTTGAGGAAGCAGGAAAAAGTAAGTGTCTGAGTTTTAAATATTTAGTACTATGTTGGATGAAAGGAACGGATGATGCAGAGTGTAGTAGGAAAGTTGTGAAAGGCAGGAGGTGGCTGGTGGAATTACCCTTGTAGGGAGCTAAGTCTTGAGTGAGCTAGGGTCTTACATGAGGGCATGTTTTTACCTGTGTTAATGAATAGTAGTGAGAATATGGTCTGGATTAAGAGGTATATATCTAAAGTTCAATATGCGCCCAGATGGAGCAATCTTAGGGAGTGGCTAGGTGTGAGAAAGATTCGATAAAATGAGGAATTGAGCGTAATTAGGGAGTTGTGTCATGTGAAGAAAGGCGTAATGAGCGAATAAATGAAAGTACGTTAAGATGGTTTGGTCATGTTGGAAAGGATGAATTGATAGTCGGTTCATTAAACGGATGTATAGTGTGAGTGTGCTGGGAATCGCGACGCGGCTGGGAGGACCCGCAGAAAAGTGGATTGAGTCGTAGGAATGCCTGGAGGAGAGAAATGCTAGAGTTTTGGGCAGAGGCGAGAAGAAAGGTGCTAATAGGACATGGAATGCGGGATTTGTGATTGGTAATTTTTGTAGCCACATGGGGCAAGGGTTCATACCCCCACATTGACGAGATGCCTTAGTGAGGGTGTCGTCCGTGGGTCCCGTGAGGCTCTAGCGGTGGATTTTCTGACTGCGACGAAGTTCTTCACTAAAATGTATTAATGGGGTCGTAAGGCTGGGCCTTTTCTTTTTCGACTTCTTCCATATGTTCTACTAATTTCTGTT
>JABUQX010060371.1:0-22500 GCA_015478945.1 Trachelipus rathkii
GTGATGCGTGGCATACCTGTCAAAATTGCTGGATAGGTCAAGCGCACCACCCAAGTTGTCTCCGTAGTTCCTATGGGCCAGAAAACCAAATCTGTTAAATAGGAAGATTATCGCCAGTAGACCTCGAGCGCCGAAAGCCCTGCTGGCGATCGGAAAGAAGGAAATGATATTCCATATTGTCTAACGTGAGAGTGAGCAAGGGTTTCACAGATCTTAGATAGAATACAAAGAGCTATCCGGCGATAGTTAGAAGGATCAGAGCAGGCTTTCTTTTTCGAGCGGAATGGTTGGACATCTGGCGCGCTTCCAACACTAAGGGAAGAAGTGCGAGTATTGAGGCAAGAATATAGTTGAAACGAGGAGCGGGCGGTCAGCAAGAAGCACCTCCCTTAAAATTCGGGGAGGAATGCCAGTCGCGGCCACACCGCCTTCCTTACATTCATGATTTCAGAAGCCTGCACACCGATCAAATGTAATCACAGGGCCAAGGCATGAGCTACACCAGATGGAGAAGGAGGAGGAGAGGATGCCAGATCGTGCCAGGGTTTGAGGTTAGAGAAACATGGGGGCCGAGAGAGATTGGCCTTTTCAGTTGGCGTGATTAGAGCAAACCATCAGGCGAATTAAGAGGAGGAAAGGAATGATTTACCAGAATTGTTAAGTGTTTTGGCAAACGAGGTCAGAAGCATTTTCAGTAGGAACCAAGGAGTAGCACACTTTCGACGTTTAATGAAAGTCCGCTTTGCCTGTCGAAGAGTATCCCTGCACGATTTGTTAGCTGAATGAAATTAGCGAGAAAATAGGAGACATGAGATTTTCCACACCCGGTACGCCTGCTCTAAGCCTGAATGGCAGAAAACAGACACATATCCAACATGGAATTTTGAGGAGTAGAAGATTTCGTCGAGAAGGAATGAACTGACTCATCCCATCACGCGATACAACGCTCCCACTTCTTCGGCAGAAGGAAGCGTCTTTCAGGTCAGAGCATCACTCCAATATATAGTTAGGTTGGAAGCAACGCAATGCCCCCAGTCAGCCCGATTAACGTGCCAGAAAAATGCATAAGGCAGGATGGAGCTGTTGGAGAGGAAACATTATTATGAGATATAAGGTTGTGGTTAGATTTACCGATATGAGCGAAGGTGGTGTATTATATTCAAAGTTTGATTAGTGAACATAGCGTCAAGTGTGTTCAAGAATTGTGTGTAGGGTCCTTACGGAATGTGTGTAGGTCCTTTAATTAGTTGCTCCAGATCGGTTGAGAATACTGAATGTTGGCTTCCTCAACCTAAGTCAGTATGAGGAGGATCCCCTTGTCAGTGTTGTGTACATGAAATCCTTAAATAGAGGACCTCCGTATTGTGATGAAAAGATGTACAGTCTCGTAAGATATTCCAAAAAAAGGCTGAAATCTGTTCTGTTAGGAAGAGCAGTAGCAGGAGCACAAGATTATTGTAGTTGAAGGAAGAAATTAAGCCACAGAACATCGACGTTACGAGATTCAAGATTCCGAGAAGTGTTACAGGAGTGTTTATGATTACATAGGCACATACTCACCCTTCAGACGGAAATTATTGAATAAGCTAGAGTTGATATATTAAAGGATTACAGAGGATGCATTCTAGCAACTGGGTCTCAGACAGAGCAATCAAGATTAGGGTAGAAGCTTAGAGAGAGTGTGTACTTCACGAATGCAAGTTAGAGATGCAGAAGCCACCGGATGTTGGTAAATCAATTGAACCCACGTTTGCAATCCGCCTCCCACGCACACACAATCACAAACAAAAAGAACGACGGAAGAAACAGACAAACCCCAAAGGAGAATGGAGGGATAAAGTTATTTTCGTAAGAAAAAACGTAAAATTTTAAAACCACATGGTAATTTTAATACCGCTGAACCGACTATGTACAGTTAAATGTCTACAAAATGAAGAATCCAAAGTTCAAAGACCTCGCCACTAGCAAACTCTCAGAAATTGATACAAAATTTTCTTTTAAAAAATACTATTGATCAACTACAAGTGCGAAGCCAAAACTATGTAAATTATAATTATGGATATTTCGAAGTAAGTTAACGCCACAAAAATCTAAGTTATAAAGAGTCGAAGGAAAAATAAAATAAAAAACATTAATTCTGATGAATTTTTACGTAGCAATCGTATTACTTTCAACTGCCCAATCCTAAAATCTAACTATAGTATCTACATAACTACAAAAAGCTTCAAAATCAAACATAAAAACGAGATAACTTCATCTTTTATAAAATACATCGATTCTTCACATATTAACCATAATAGGATTAAAAACACTGGTTAAAACAGCGGCAATCACTTAATATACAAAACACACTTAGTTAGAAAAAGAATAACCAAAACAATATAAACTACACACAGCCCATTGGAGCTCCGATCAAAACACATCACTAACAGCACACTATAAACCATGAAATAATAAATATATATTTATATAATATATTATATATATATCATATATATAATATCTATTATATATATACTAATTATATATTATTATATATATATATATATTTATATATTATTATATATACCGTGTATATTATATATATATATTTAATATATATATTAATATATACTATATATATACCTAATATTATATATATATATATATTATATTCGATGTTATATATATCTTATTATATAATAATATCTTATATATATTATATAATATATATTAGTATCTTTATATATTATATATATTATAAATAATATAATTAATATATATACCGTATAGTATATATATACGTAGTATATATGTTACTATATATAATATTTATATATCTATATATATTATATAATTATATCTTATATATATTATATTATATTATATATATTATATTATATAATATAATTAGTATATATATATATATATATAAGATAAGATATATATATATTTATAATATATATATATATATATATTCTATATTACTAATATATAATATTATATATAACATAGTATTTATGTAATGTATAGCACGCGTATTATATATATATATTATATATTATATATATATATATATATATTATATATATTATATATATATATATCTTATATAATAATAATATATCTATATATATATAGTATAATATATATATATATATCTGTAATCTCCCACGGATCCCAAAAAAAAAATGGGAGGTTGGAAGGAAGAGAATTGTCACGTAGAACATTGACCTAAGTGAAGTAGAAGCTCCACCTTCCCAACACAATCTCCCCCATATGCTTTATATCAAAATCCTCAAAATCCAAGACGGAGGCTTTCACACACACCGTGGCGAGTCTCCCACTGCGGCATCTTGTCCAATTTCAGGGATCTATCCCCTGGGCCAACGCCCCACAACCATACCCTAAGTGCCTAAATATTTAACTTCTATTATGCACCAATCGTCTCTTTGTGCTTAATTTTTTTTTTCAGCACTTCTAACTTGACTCAATTCACTCGTGTCTTTGGTCTCCCAAAACCGGTACAATCAACCGACTATCATCCACCTTTCCATAATTGACCAAACTATCTTAATGACACTCTTATTTTCTCTCATTCATTCCTTTCTTCACACCAAACAGCTCAATAATACGCTCATTTTATCAATTATTCTCATACCTAACACACCCTAAGATTATCCACCGGAACAGAGTGTAACCTAGATCTATACCTCTTATTCACACCATAAGTTTCGCTACTGTACATTAACATCCGATCGCCTTCAAGATTGAGGTCACCTATGCATTTCAAGAAATATTCTAGGCAATCAGTTTTCTTTCTTCGCCCTCAGCATCTTTCCTAATACCCCAACAACGTCGGTTTACTTTCCGTTCAACAGTATATTAATCTCTCTATACTAATATCCAGTGCCACCTTCCAATATGATTTCACACTGCGGGACCTCTTCACACCTTACCACCTTGCACCTTACACTTTGTACATTTACCTTTTAAACTCTTCTTTTACAATTCTGCTAAACCCCTCTAACAAACCTTTCCACTTTCCTCAGACTCACCACAGAATTAAAATCCATCGAGTGTACAACAAGCAGTGTCTATCCATTGTCTAACAATTCCCCTGTGACCCCAACCATTAATGTTTTCATCGCCCCACTGACTTATTAAAACCTTGTAATCTAACTTGCTTGTACCTTATTGTAGTTTTTTGCTATTGACAGTAGTGGTGCATAATATTTATTTGAACATTGTGTTTAGATATATTGACAACCCCTGAGAGGCGTTTTGTGGTTGTTTGTGTTGCAGCCATGGACATGTGTAAGATAAATATTTGCTATTGACTACAGACCATCTCTCGTAGACCATAAGTCTTCTTACTGATCCTCTTTAGTTCTTATGTTTTTTAGAAAAACAGCAAAATTTTTACATTTAATCCTTTCCTCACTTCATAGATTAAACCATTCATTCTCCACTCAGTACATTCCTACACAAGATTCACTATTAACAACATACTTTAGGAATCATTCAATAGGCCTACACCAACACCATATATCCTTATAGCCTTGGCACAGAATTCTATATTAGTCTATCACTGCTTCTGTTGCCAAGTCCTCAAACCTAAGACAAGGGTGTGGTTTGTTGTTCTTCATTTGTTTTCAATACACAGAATTTGCTCCTACATATCCTCTACCACTTTCAAATGCAACCTTCGTTCCTTCGTCACTCAACCCCTGTCATCGAGGCAGCACGATTTCACCAAACCTCTTGCATCATCTTCGCCTATTAACGCGCATAACCGAATCCAATATAGTTTCTGTACCGTTTTCCTTTATCTCCCTATTCCCTCTATAAAGGGCATAACAGTACACAAAATTCACTTCAACCCTTTCGGTCGACGACTATGTTTCTGCAGGTTTTTCAAGTGTTTTCTCCATACTCCTTTAAGTCACGACTGAAATAATGCATCACCTTTTCATCCACCACTTACACCATTGACATTATTACTTCCTACTTTAGCACGTCCACATACTTCTCGCGCACTGTCTAACAAATGTTTCATCTGCTTTAGATTTTCTTCCAGTTATCTTGTTCACATTTCAACTGACAAAAATTGCAAAATCCCCCTCAGCGGGCTTCGCACACCCACCACAGGATCTGACCTCGTCACCACTACACGCGCTACCGCGCATACAAGTCGCCCACACTACATACTCAACTTCAATCCCATTGCCCACACATATCGCACAAACGATATTCCATCCACGATAATCATTACAATCTGGCATTCATACTCCCACAACACCAAGACAAACACCTAATACAAACTCCCTACCCTTCATACACTTCCGTACCCAACAAACCCAACGACACTGATAAAACACACACTCAAAACAAAACCCCCAAAAACGAAACTACCAGACCAAAACAAATGAGCATCTCTTCCCAATGTAAGGCTCAAATAACACTCGCAATTCCTAACACCCAACTCATACACCCTCTCCTCTCCACCCTCGACGACTCTCCCGCCAGCAATCAACTCTTTATTTAATCAAGCATTTTCTACGCATACTATTTCCCTTTATAATAACCTGTTTATTAACATCATCCCACTATCTTAATTTCTTCCTTTTTTAATTTCCCGCTTCACTTCTATGACCCCATAACTCCATTCTAACACTCAAAATACCACTAAATAATAATTAATCTCGATATTTCCAGTCTCCCCAACCGCCTCTCACCTCAAAATGTTAACCAACCCATCACACATCTAACTTCTCTTAACTCTTCGGACACTAATCATCTACACATTATCACCAACCGATCTACTAATTTGTGGATCCTGCAACTATGGAGTTCAACGATCAAGTATTGCCGCATAAACGGCACATACCTCTCTCTTCACCAGAAATCACTGATCCCACCCTTAACCTTACCATTTCTCATTTCATCCCGCACGAATCCAAAACAACAACAGTCTATTCATTCCGAATCTTCTACACTTTTCCGCCCATCACAACCCGAGGTGCCAAACCATTTCCCACGTCGCGCCCCACGACACTAATAATTCCTGACACGCCTCCATCCCTACCCCAGTCCATGTGATACCAAATCATTCCGTCTAACATTTCATCCCAACCCATGATCTTACATCATGATCTTACCCTACTCCACCCAATCGCTGACCCAACGTACACAGATCCAGATCTCCCGTATCACCTCACTCTCCCCAGACATGCTCGACAGGTCAACCCCATGACTCGCATCCTCATTTTACAGATCACAACTCATCCACAGCTAAATACTTAAAGACTTTTCAACTTTAAAAGATTATCCTAACCTGTTACCCATCACCCTTCCCCATAAAACCTTGCTGCGACCATAAAAAGCATACCCATACCACCATCAATTACAAACACACTCTCAACTTTCATAGTTCACTCATCGTCCCTAAATCAAGTACACACCTCTATCAGGAATCTGATACTCCACGACAGAAGACACGCAACATCAGGTAATACAGATTATCTACACTCTAGGCGAGGGTTACTCCAATCAACATCAACACATATCATATGTATAATTATCAACCACTGAATATCCCTTTGAACTTGCCCGAGTCCTCCATTACCCTTCGTATCCTACCAATTACACGTCTCCTATCACTTCTATCGAAACCAGCCTGCACACTACAGCACATGCTCTTAAAATCTGCGATAACTACAAAATAAAATGCCTCCACGTTTTCAACACTCAACCACTTAATAAGCACATCATCCGCTAACTGTACAAACTTCTGCAAATCCTATCTAAGATTCGTATGTATAGACAAGATCGATCCCTCAATGTTCACTATCGCTCGTACGCAGTCGATCCAATCGTAAAAAAAAGTGACGAAAAACACCGACGCAAAAACAACCCCACTAAGCAAACTTCCGTACTATACCTTTTTTCCATCTTACTATACAAAATCTTACACAAATGTCCAAGTTAGCAAAACAAAGATCCGTGATCAGCAGATCCATATTGTTGGATGCAAGACATCTTATTAACAGTGATTGCATCGACTATTTATCTTAAGTAAACGTTTACCAATTTGCGTAATAAAATTTGTTCTACACAAGTCCATTTTGATCGCTTTTAACGGACTTTATATCGCTCCCTATATCACTCATAAAAGTGCACTCCAGGAAGAGATTTGTCTACTCCTAAAAAGGCTTAGAACATATTTTCACAATGCTACATGGGAGGAAGCCTAACAGAAACTGGCCTTAATTAACCGAGATAATTTATACAAAAGCTAACAACCACCTATTAATAACGAGGACACTTTACGTGACTTAACTTTGCAGACTATACCTTGAGAGCTCAGCCGACTCGCCACCAGAAGAATAAAGTAGATCTACCACTCTCATTTAACTCCAGCAACCTTCGTGGACCAACTAAGTATAGTCAGGCCTTCAAGTCCCCCTCGTCCTAATCAACTGTAGCTCTCAACAAATACTCTCCTTGCGCCAATAAAAGTCAACTCTATCCAGTCCCAGATTCTTATAAGCGACCCTGGATCTCACCTTACCTTTCAGCACAAAATAAGTAGACTTGCTCCAATGTATCCAACTCGAATTGCTCAGGGACCGCGGGAAGTGACCGGGTTCAACTCCGAAGAAGAAGAGAACAATTTTTCTCGTATTAGAATAGATTCCGAAATCTTCGTTTAGAATGGGAGGTTAAAGCGATAGTACAGGGTTGACAGATCCTTTTTTTCGAGAACAGGCCTGAATGACGGCCACGTTCATCCAAAGCAGGGCACGGAAGGTCGATAGTTAAATACGACAGAAGACGACAATAAGTTTCCACGGCAGGAATCCAAACTTGAAGCACAAGTTTTGGACATAGTCACAGGCAGAAATACCATTGGACAATAATACCCTTCTAGCTTTAAGGCTCAGACGAGAGAGAGAGAGGACAGAGAGACGAGCGAGCACGAGAGAGAGAAGAGCACGAGAGAGACGAGATGAGACGAGGAAGCAGATGCAAAGAGAGAGAAAGAGGAGAGATCAGAGAAGAGAGAGGATCACAGATACGACCACGAGAGCATCCACCGACACACCGCAGATTGGTTTCGAATGAGATCAGACCGATATCGACAGGAAAACTCCTGAGAGATAGAAGAGAGCACAGAGGAGATGAACGAACGACGAGAAGAAGCACACCTGGAACACGCGCTAATCTCAGGCGAACTATCTTACTCAAACGTACTTATCAAAATAGGACGCCACGCCCCGAGAGAGCAGCAGACGCAAGACAGACGAGTTAGAGACGAAGAGAGAGAAGCGGCAAGCCCTGGAGATAGAGAGCCATCGATACGACGACCGATGAGCGACGCAGGATGAGAAGAGAAGGAAGACGCACGAAAATAAGAGACGACGAGAGAGAGAGATTCAGAAACAGCAAACCTCTACTTACTTTCTTTAGGAAAATCAGCAATTATACATGTCACAGACATGATCCTAGAAGATATGAGCTGGCGGTGAATCCCATCTAAGGTTTGAATCTAGACGGGAACAATGTACATTGAGTGAAAGACCGTTTACACTTTCACTTATTCAGCAGCAACGCTAAAATAGGAACAGAAGTCCTGTGCCCACCATCATAGAATCCCACACATCGTAGCCTTCAGAGGAGGGACACAATGTCAGACGAAGAGCAGAACGGAATCAGAGATATGAACGATGTTTTGAACAACTTGGCTGACTGGCAAGGACATACGAGAGACTAGGAGAATCAAACAGTTTACTGAGCCCAAGATGCTACTAGCCTATCACTCTTGACTAAATTCAATCTAAGGAAGGAACTCAAAGATGCCTTTTAGTGTCCTAACGGGTACGACTAGGATTTTGCGCACAATTATCAAAAGAAAGAAACGTTCGCCAAATGACATTCTCTCTGAATTTGAAGTCGAAATCATTAGTGCATATCATTGAGGCCAACTGCCACCCCCCTGTTTATCAGGCAAAAATAACAACTCGAGAACACACACTCTGTAGTTAACCCCACGGCTTATGCTATTAGAGTGATACTTGCAGTGCGCAGCACGAGATAAAGAAGATAAGAGCAACGCCTTCAAAGTCATGAGAAAAACTAATACCACCTCGGTTATCGCGATTACTGTCCATATTATGAAGGAGCCATCGCCCCATCACGGAAAGCACGCTAAGGGGACTCGTCCCACGATAACACGAGGACCCATCCACGATGAGCACCGAGGGACCCGATTCCACCTGGGAAGCACACCGAAGGTACCCTTACCCGCAATGACCCAAGTAGTTCTGCCGATGCGGAAATCATTAAGAGTCGACCCCAACGGTCGAATCAGTTACCATCACAACAGTTCTAAAACGTTTCATTCCCCTAGTCTGGGGTCTTTCCTGCGGAAGCACTTTAAAGAGATAGAAACAGGGTACAAAGCCTAACAAAGTGATCGGGGACATTGAGAGGATTAAACAAAGTGTCATCTAACTTAAGAGGAGCAAAAGGGTAAGAAGTGAGGAAATCAGGATGAATTATCTAGCAATCTCTTGGATTGTCATCTCCCAAGGACGATCACGGATCAAGATGACAGGTTGACTACACGGTTGTACCCAACTGACTCGAGGGTATTCTGTAAGAATGGGGTCCCCTCACAGTGGCGTAGAATGTTCACCCATCTGTTATTTTGAGAATTAGAGGAAATCATAGGCAGGTGGGTAACGTTGAAACCACCAGAAATGATGATTTCAGTCGAGTTGGTAAACTGAGCGGACGAAGTTCCTATTGCCGGGATAGTCGAAGCTAGCTCGAAGAAATCTTTAGAAATCAAAGTAAGTTGAGAAAGGAGGACAGTATAGAGCAGCATCGAAATTAGTAATAAGAATTGACATGAAGTAGCGCCTTGGATTCGAAGGTAAGCAAAAATTCAGCAAAGACTCTAAATCAGAGCAACGAGAACACACCAGCATTCATTGAACTGTGCAGCTAGTAAGACCTCACATGATCATCCATCAAACACACTCTCCATATGCACTTGCGGCAAAAAATAGAAATTAGCTGAGAGGGAACAAAGTAGGGTTTGGGTTAAGAATAAGAGATAAGGTTTAAGAGGAGGAAAGGTGATGTATCAACATGCGTTCGAAAATAAATAAAACTTAGCGAAAGACTTGACAGACGCAATTTCACAGAAGGAGTACGCTCACACCTGGGGCCTTCAACCTCCCATGGTGATAGCGGAATAAGGGAATAATCGCGTGCTTGCCATTTAACATTATGTTTTTTTTATTTTAAGGAAGTGCTTGTTTGTAAAAATGGTTTATGGTGTATTGATGAAGGAAAGGCTAAGCTCCATGCGCAGAAAAAATGCAGAATATGAGCACAAAGGGAACGAACCATTGGAAACCTGCCAGTGCCTTATGGCAAATACCAAAACACTCCATATATGCCCAAATATAGGAATAATCTCGTTCTTGGGAGCGCCGCTTTCAGTCCCCTCTATCTAATCTATAATCAATTATATAACAAACTCCAGGAAGAGCTTTCGCCCTGTCAGTTGGTCTAGCATCTTTCCTTCTGGCCCGAAACTCCTAATCCAGACCCACTCTAGAAGCCAGTTCTCTCGGCACACAATTGGTCTCCGAACGCCTCCAGGAGATCCTACGAGTTCTAAAACATCTCAGATGGCTAGAGGTTTAAATAAAGCTTCATTTCCTTAAGAGCCTCTCACAGCGAAAGCCGGATCTCCGCCTTCCTTAGGTAGCCTAAGAATCCACGCTGGTCCAAAAGTAATGCAGAAAACGCAAAATCACCAGGGCCCAGATTGCTAGCCCTCATTCTTGCCCTCGCCATAGCCCTGATGACCCCTGCGTAGCAACCTAATCGCCTCAACACACACCACACACACACCCACACAACACACACACCACAACAACCAAAAATAAACCTACCACTTAAACTATAGTTAATCTAATTATATAACTACTACCGTCCTCTCACCTATTAATATATATATATATAATTTATATATGCAACAAAAATCTTAAAAATTGCTAAAACCTCGAATTTTCAATTTAGGTAACCTATACCAACGCATCGTAGTACCAGCAACTAATCCTCTCTCTCTATCACACCCCTAAAATATACTAATAATACATGTATAGCATCACGCAACTATAACTACTCATCTTAATATGATCCGCTCCCATGCCCGTCCTAAAGTAAAGCGCCAGCAAATTCTATTCTCACACATCAATATCAACAGCTAACTGGTGAACAAACAGGATCATACCTATTTGCAATAGGAGTCAGAAATGCCTCACGGATCACTAAGCAGAATCTCACATATTACAGTGATACGCGAAAGTTAATTCAATTAAATACCGAGTCAAAATAACCCTCTAATAAAAAAATGCCTGTAGAAATCTTAAATTATAAGTGATACTTCACCGCATTTAACTAGGATACCTCATTATTCTGACAATTCCCCTGTGTTATTACTTATTAGCTATGGAAAAATGTAACTAATAAATAAAAACAATAAAAAAAAATTTGTTATATCTACATACGTAAAAATATACCATTTATGGATGCGCCTTATATTAGAGCTCAATTCTATCTGTTACTCGTTAAATGCCCACTAACTAGAAGCCTTATCTAATTCAAGTAAAGATAATACTCTAGCGACTTTTCTCTCTAACTCTAAACGTAATACCACCCATCAGGGCACCACATTAACGTCCCTACCACGGCACCCAAGCATGAGCATCTGGCCCACCCATCACAGCTCATCCACCGCGGCGTTCTCGGCCTCTCCGCGGCACACACTAAGGTGAACGTAGTAGGAACTACATTCACCCCCCTCCCGGGAGGGTCTCCGGAACCCCCAACCGCTCTTGGATTGGGTGTTCATCGCGGGGTTCCTCCGCCCACCTCCCCTTACGGGTATGGAAAAATCCGTCCCCCCTGTGTTCCGCGTTCTTACCCAGGCTCGCACGCCCTCATACCACATTTGACACGTATAAAGAATCACAGATTTACAAATAATATATATCATATATATATATCATATATCATATATACTAACTATTCCTATAATGTATACTACACACCTTACTTATTAAGACATGAATCACAACATTATCCAAATCACACTATCATAAGTATAACCATCATACCCTCATAACTACAACATCTATATCACCCCATCACACTATTGGTCCCAGCATCACTAATTTCTCCCCACAAAACACTATACAGCCAAATTTTTTAGTTAATCACCACTTTCTTTTTCTATTCAATATTTCCTACACTAAAATTCTAAAGGCATTCAAAAAATACATTGTATCTCCTTCCTATTCCCAGGCTGAGCATATATATTTTTAAACACAGTTTTTATATTCCCTCCATTCATTTTTAATAATTTTTCTTTTCTCATATTATTTTTCCTTTTATGTTTCCCGGCCCACCTAATCTCCTTCTACCGTAGAAAATCATGCCTGCCAGCATTCGCATACAACTGTGCTATTACCTTTCCCATGCCATAGCTATTGTAGTTTTGAATGATATCTACACTGGATTGTGGGCTCTCTAAGCTCAGGCATAATATATATTATACTATAATATACGCATAGATAGATTACACAATCTATAAACATTTATTAATACACTCATATTGTTACATAATCACTACTACATAAATACTATATAACGATCATACTTAATGCCTATCTTACGATATCATCCACTCACAGTAATATACCAGTACTTATACTACTTCCTTCACATAACATAAAATTCACACCTCCACCTTGAATCAACACAATTACAAAATTGCTCAACAACCAAGCGCCTTATACCTATATAGATTATCTACCCTACTACTACATACTATACATCATATAACTCAATATATATATTCATAATCATATATACCTGAATCATAAGATCTATAGATCAAAAGCTAACTTACAACCCCACACCGGAACGGAGCTCGATCAAAAAAAAATTTTCACAGGTTGCCTCTCTATGATAATAAATAGATGTTCTAGGGTCGAAATGAATTTTTTTTTTATTTTTTTTTTAATTTTGTTTTTTTTTAACCTGTTCTAGGGTGAAATTAAATATATTATTATTTGTAAAGGTATAACACGGCAATTTAGGGGCTCGAGCCGATGGGGAACACAGAGGGGGGACCGTTTCCAATACCCCGTAGGGGAGGGCGGAAGGAAACCCCCGCGACCCAACTACAAAAGAGCCGGGGTTCCGCGAGACACCTCCCCGGAGGGGGGGAAAATAGTCCTACCCCCTGTCGTTCCCCCGAAAGCCGAGAGACCCCGACTCCTCGTATCAATGCGGCATAATACCCTTGGGGTATTCTTTAATTACATTTTCATCTTACTAAAATTTTCCCAGGATTCCCAAAACAATGATATTCCTTTTCGGCTGTAGCTATGTAGGTTTTGCTATATGAATTTTCTTTTATTTTTTTTATCTTTTTATTTTTTTTTCATTTCGACCCTTGAAACGTATTTATGTTCCATAGACGGCTAAAATGAGAATTTTTTTATCGAGCTCTCGTTCCTCATCGTCTAGCTCCCCATACTCCCCCCACATTCATCGAGCTCACACGATATACACCAACATTCTAAACCACCAACGAGTAGCGGCTGAAAGAAACCTCATCATTGGGCTCAGGGCACGCCCCTCCTACCCCGCGCCTTCGCGATTACAGTAACTCCCTTTTACCAGATATATATATATATATTATATATATATATATTGATATAATATATATATATATTTATATATATATATATATATATATATATATATATATATTATTTATATATATATGAATATATAAATATATTTTATATTATAATATTATATATTATTAATATATATTATAATATATCTATATTATTATAATTATATATATATATATATATATATATATAGATAATATACTATAATATATATAATATATTTATATATTTATATAATATAATATATCATTAATATATATATATATATATATATATATATATAATATATATTATATATTATTATATATTATATATTATATATATATATATTAATATATTATATATATATTATTTATTATTATTTTATATATATAAATATATGATAATATATATATATAATTATTATATATATTCATATTTATATAATATTATATATATATTATATATAATATAATATTACCATCTTATATATATATCTATAGTATATATATATATATATATATATAGATATTAATTATTATATTATATATATTATATACTATAATAATATATATAGATATATATACTATATATATATATTATATATTATAATATACTATTGGTCAGCCTCTAGAAGAGCCACAGTCCATACCTCAAAAACTACAACAGCTACCAGAAAAAGGAATATTGCTGGACTGCTGGTCCAATTTTAGTGCGGAAATGTAACAAAAAAAAAAAAAAAAATTAAAAAAAAATAGTCTCAAAATATTTTTAGCTACAGCGACAAAGAATACATTTTTGGAATCCTCGTAAATTTTGGATAGGAAAATGTCAAAAAAAATAAAAATTAAAAAAGAATTATTGTAATATATAGTAATATGATTAGGGAGCCTATTTAGAGACCTTTTATTGGTACTCGTTAAAATAAATAGATCTTTCTATTAAATTTGCTTTTTTTTTTAACTAAAGAATGACACCAGGGAATATACCGCACCGTGGATAGGAAGTCGGGGTCTCTCGCCTTCGGGAACTACAGGGTAGACTAAGTCCCCCCCCGGGGAGGGTCTCCGGAACCCCGCTCTTTGGTATTGGGGTGTGCCGGGGGTTCCTCCGCCCCTCCCATACGGTGTATGGAAAATGTCCCCCCCTGTAGTCCCCGTCGGCTCGAGCCCCCCTAAATTGCCCTGTAATACCTTTACAAATATATAGTATATACTATAATATTACTATGTCCCAGCACCCCCAAAAAAAAATCGCCGAATTTTTATCTTTAATTATTTATTTATTCAAAGTATGGTATCCGAAAAAATTTTACAGGGTTCCAAAAATGTATTGTTTTTGCTATAGTCTTTTTTAGTTATTCGATATTGATTTTTTTATGCTTTTTAGTTTTTTTTTTTTTTTTGTTTTTTTTTTTTTTTTACGTTTCCTCGGTAAATTTTGCCAGGATTCCAGCAATATTTTTCCCGTAGCTGTAGTAGTTTTTGACGATCAATGGATTGTGGCTCTTTCTAGAGCTGCACTTAAAGATAATATAAAATTTTACTATATATATATATATTAATAATATATATATATATATATATATATATATGTATATATATTTATATACTATATATCATATACTATAGAAAAATATTGTTTTTAATTATTTATTTTTATACTTATATATTAACATAATATATATATACTTATTATTTATATATATATATATATATATATATATATATATAGAGTTAGATAGCCGGCTAAAAAATTCACCTGCTCCTCATGCCTGTAGATATCGTATACTTCTCGTAACCCTAGATATATACTGTATATATTATATAAAATATTATCTTGCATATTTTGTCTTGTAAAAAGAAATTAGAAATTACGTAACACACAAACGTAAATTATAATCTTAATTGATGCTTAAAAATTATCTTTTAAAAATGAATTTTGTGATAAAAGATAAATTTCATGCTGAAATTATCTTACAACATTAATTTTTATTAATTAGTTATTAATTTATGATATTTGCTTAATTTGTTTTGCAAATTGATATAATATTATACTGTGTTGATATAATGAGAATGAGTAAAGTCTTTTAAAAATACAAAATTTCGTTCCAATAATTTTTTTTCGAAATTTTCTCATCTAATTTTTTGTTTTAGTAAATAGTAATTTTACTTCTATTCATTCAATTGTACAACCCATTTTGTATGGGTTTCTCTTGTGTTTTGTGATATTTTAGTGGATCAATAAAACATTCATTTAACGTTAAAGTATTTGTCAAATACTGGAACTGAAACTTTTTTTTTTTAACTTGAAACATATTTAGCTTTATTTTGTTAAAGTAAACTATCTGCTGCTTACCTGTTTTAGATATTCATACAACCTCCTATTTATAATTAATCGAACAGATAGCTATGAAATTAATCACACAGAAAATCTATCAAATATATATATAGATATATATATAATATATATATTAATATATTTATAATTATAATTTCTTAATATATATAATATAATATATATTATTATATACTATATATAAATATTTATATATATATTATATTATATATATATACTATATATATTATATATATATATATAATATATATATATTATATAATATTATATATATCATATATATTATATATATATCATATATAATATATATTATATCTATATATATTAATTATATATATAATATATTATATATATATATATATATATATATATATATATATATATACTATTTAATATAAATATATATTATATATCTGAATTTTTCTAGTGTCTATTGATGCCTTACCAATTTATTAATTACGATGACTATAAACATTATTCTAATGTATTTTTATATTTTTTTGAAATCATCCCAAATTACTCGGGGTTTTACCATATAAACCCAGACACTGAGTGGTTGGTGCCTCAGCTCCTTGGAAAGTTCAATGCAAGCCTACTATTTCGTACGGTAACAACTATATTAACTATGGTACGCTAACTTACAAGCTTCCAGTAATCCTTCAATTTATGATGAGCGATTAATGTTCAAGTTTATATATTAAATTTAGAATATATTACCTTAATTACTTTACTTAAGATAGGCCTGTTTAGTCTTTCTATCAAAAACTCTATCACAATAGCAATACCATTTACCTTACAAGTTTCACCAACATTAGGAAATGACATTCATTCAGAAGTGGGAATTGACAATGTCTGTTACAAATTATATGTTTAATTTGTAACATTCTTACTAATAGTTATTATTATATTTGTCAAATAATTCTAAAATGACATTACAAAAACAAATTCAATTAATTAGATCATTTAATTTTTTTCTCAAAAAAAAAAAAAAAAAAAAAAAAAAAAAAAAAAAAAAAAAAAAAAAAAAAAAAAAAACTCGGGTTGTTTTTTTTTTCCGACCATGATACTAATATTATATTTATATATATTAATATATTATAATTATATACTTATATATATTATATATATATATATATAATATATATATATAATATATATATAAATATCGTCTTCTCGTCTTCTAATTCATGCTCTCATCCGTCCCTACTAAAATAAACATCAAGTCCGAATGTATGTCCTACTATCAGTTCTCAGATCAGGACCATACATTAAGCCTAATACTCATACTAGTATCATATATACGACATAATACTACATGTATATAAACTCAATACTGTTACAATGAACCCATCACTATAGCTATATATTATATTTATATATTATATATATATAAATATATATATATATATTATATATATATTATATATATATATATATATTATATAATATATTCTAATATATTAATACAATATATATATATATTATATTAATATATATATATATATGTATATATATATATATATATATTATAAATATTATATAAATATATAATATATATATATATATATATAATATCATATATTATATATATATATATTTATATATATAATATTATATTAAATATTATACTTTATACTATATATATATACTCGTGAAGTTCTCATTCTCTCAAGAGTAAATATCATATATATATATATATATATATCTATATATATACTATATAATATATATTATTATATATATATATATTTATATATATATATATTATATATATCACTTATAATAATATATATATTGATAGTAATTTTTAACTAAGGAGCAGTGGAAACCAGAGGGGATGCGAGAAAGAGAAGGGTCAGGGAAGAGATTTTTTAAAGAGAAAGAAATCTGAACATGACATACTTGGAAAAAGGAAACAAAATCTGAAGACGCTTGACTCAAAAAGTATTCTGCCTTTTTCAGGAGAGAGGATGTTTATAATTTCAAGTATTTTAATTTTAAAAGTTGAAATATTATTTTTACATTTCGGAATTTTAACATTGCAAAATTTATATTACACTTTTACAATTAATTTAATCTATTTATGTTAAGGAGAGCGGAAAGGTACCAAATTTAAACTTAATTTCTTTGCAGTTTTTGAATATAAATATAAAGATATATTAAAAGAAAAAATTTCAATATAAATTTGTGCAGAGGAAGCTGCTTTGTTTGAACACGGTCGAATCAACGAAGAAATGTTTCAAAATTTCTACTCCTCTTGGCGAGGGGCTTGGAAAACCCTCCTACCATATTGATCTTTTCGTGAATGGTGGTATAGTTGTAAATAATTATCACCACCAACACCACCTTGCACCCATGCAGGACGATTGTCGTGGTAAAATAAAATAAATAAATCAAAATATATATATACTATATATTATTTATATAATATTATATATATATATTATATAATATTATTATATATTATATATATATATATAATATATATACGATATATATATATATATATATATATATATATTATATATATATCGGCGACTCTAGAACTTTTTACTGATCGCGACTTTCTCTTCACTCTCTCTCTCTCTCTCTCTCTCTCTCTCTCGTCTCTCTCTCTCTCCTCTCCTCTCTCTCTCTCTCCTCTCTCTCTCTCTAGTAGTATATATAATATTATATATTACATATTATTATAATAATCATATTATATATATATAATATATATATATATATATATATATATTATATATATATATTTTATATTATATATCTATAAGTACTATATTTTTACTCAGAGAGAGAAGAAACTTAAGATAGACACGTTATGTGAGCACGCATGCATTCATAGTGTGTGTGCACTATGTCGAGGCAAACTTGGCAAATCTCCCATGCACCCAAATAATAGTCGCATGGCATGAACCTCTTTCAAATAAGATGTTTAACTGCGGTAAGAAATGAAATGTATGGCACTTCCCCCCTCCCTAGGGAGGAAATGCCAACATTTGACTCTGATTGGCTAATGAGATCCAATCTCAGGACATCCCAATAGCTCAAGAGGTACTCAGTATTCTAACGATGAGAGTTGTTTAGAACTTCGAAAGGAGAAGTCACACGAACAGCTAGATATCCTAGTCTACTTCCCCGTACTACAAACGGTCGGCCCATACATCCAACATTCTTATAATTGCCAGTTTTATATATATTTCCACGCGCTGATTCTATCTAATTTATACCCTCAGATTCTATCGACCCATATTCACATATTACACATTAGAATTGTACGTAAATCGCGAAATACACTATATACCTTTCGTGACTTAATAAACGCTCAAGTGACAGTTCTATCATTCCAATCACAGATTTTATTGATTGCATGGCATGAATTAAAAAAGGCCTCGAGTATCTTGGCTTATAACTCTGTTGACCCCTTCAGAGGGACCCTAAATTTAATTACAAGTAATTTAAAAACACCCTTCATTTGGAGTCAAATACGGTGCAAATTGCCGGTGTAATCAAATTTCTTGAAAAAAAAAATCTGTGTTATGAAAATAAAACTATAGTGCGAGTAATCAAATTGTGCTTTTTGACCATAAATAAACTGTATTAAAATTTATGTGTAAATCAAATATTTAGTAACGCGAAGAATTAAACAATCTATAATTACGAAAATAATAAGAAATATGTCGTTACTAAATCTAAAAAAAAAAAAAAAACGCGGGTTGAAACAGAAGACCTGCGCTACCCAAACATTTGAAATTATCAAACGAAATTCCCATTTTAGGCTTAACGTTGCTGAGGCTTTGAAATAAAGTCTTTTTAGTCGGTAAAAGAATGGTTTCGACAAAAAGACTTGCCCAAAGAAGTCAAGCGAGTCACTCAAAGAACTCCTTGAAAGGAAAGAGGGGGAATAGAAAAACGCTTTCTCCTCAGCAAGCTCAAACCCCACCCCACCCGGGAAGGGGAACAGCCTTCCGCTTCCTCCTCCGAAAATGAGTCTCTTGAAATGACGCCTCGGAATTCCCGCTCAGCATCAATTCCAAGGTGCCAAGAATATGTCTCCACTGAAGACTTGTATCCATTTAACTTCAAGTCAGTTACCAGCGTTTGATTCTTATGATTTCATCAGTTGGTTTAGTGCTACGAATGCTATATTCAAACTCAATCATATCGATGATACACATGAACGTGTTCGTTTGTTAACACTAATTTTGCCAACTACTTTGGTATCAAAAATTACATTTCCACTAAAAGAAAATGCCTATCAACTGCTTTTGGAAGACATAGGACAGACTTATCTTCCCGCACTTTGGCAACGAATCCGTGAAATTTTCAAAAAGATGATGCGGCTTGACGAACTCCCAAGTGAATACCTAAACCGATTGAAAGGTGTGCTTGGTTACAAAAATTTTGATGTCTTGTGGACAATAACCCTAAATTTGCTATCGAGTTGTTCCTCGAAGAGCTTCCCACCAGCGTCCAGATGAGCGTGTATACATTAGCAGAGGAGAATATTATCCATCGCATGGTCAATGTCGCGGATGACTTGTTTAAGAATTTTATTCGAAAGGACAGAAAATACCAACAGACAAACCACGACCAATACTAGGGGTCTGTTAATAAGGTGCGAGCCAATACTGACTGGCTTGAGACAGACTCTGCGAACCGACAGATTCTCGCGCGCGAAAATGGGCGCAAATCTGGCTCCGCTCGTAACGATGACAACCAAATCTCACACCAGCTGGCTGAGCTTAGTAAAGCCGTGGCAGAGATGGCAAGATCCATTCAACTGCTCGTTCAAGGACGAAGCCACCCGGCTGAAGAAGGAAATACGAGACGTGGTCGAAGCCAACATAGTAATTCAAGATCGGTTGATAATGGATTTAATAACACCTTTAATAACGCTGCAAATGAGTTATGTTATTATCATTCTCGCTTTTTACATCGTGCGTATTGATGTGAATCAAATGAATATCCTCTCTATCCGTTACGTTTTGCCTATATCGAAATGAACGCCACACGAAACGCCATTCAATGCTATCTTTATCATTTGTCATTTAAATTTTTAAAATGTTTATTCACAATTTTTATAAAGTATTTTTTGTGTGTGTTACCAATAATTCATAAAAAATTATTTAAAGACAATGAAAAAGGATTTTATACTTTTGTTAAAGTTCATCATATGTTTGGGCATGACAGTGTGAATTGTGAGGGTTATACAAATAGGCATTGCATGCCTAGAGGTTATATGGTTGGTAAATAGAAGAATGACCAAAACAAAATAATATATTAATATAAAAAAATGAATAGTAAATATTTAGAGTAAATTTTAAACTTTGTCGCTTTGCCAGATAATGTGAAAAAAAAAATTGACATTATTTTTCATTTTTAATAAGTAGCCTATTGTTTTAGAGGAGTAGTATATCTAAGACTTATTTAGTACACATCTAAATGCTGTAGTTTTTTGGTAGATAAGCCACTTAAAGTTGTTTAAAATTGGGATCAGATGATAAAATGATATACACATCAGAATTATGCTTTAAATTGAAGTTTTTACAATTACGGTATATCAATAATTTACATATATTTGCTATAGCTATCTATAAATTTCATAAAAATATGAATTGTAAAAAAGTTAGAGCAAATGTTTAATTTTTATCATTTTTTAAATTTATAAAAGTTGCAATTTTTTATTTTACTTAACAGATTCTTAATCCTAACTCATTATTAATTAGGCCTACAATAATTTATTCCTTTTTAGAATTTTGGAGAATGGAAAATTTAATAGATTTTAGCCAAATTAATATTCAAAGTTAAAGATTCACAAATTACAGTGCAAAATTACAAGCATTTAAGCTTTTTCAGGTTAAAATCTATTTTCTTTTTGTGTTGCTAAAGTTACCAGCTTGGCTAAACAACATCTCACTGAAGACGCAAGACAGAAAGGACCATAAGTATTTTCACGCAAAGTCTGTAAGATATAATAAGTTTCTCACAGTTAAGATACATAAGGATCATAATTGTAAACTGATAAATAGGTATTAGGTACCAATGTCTAAATAGTTATTTATAGTGAAAAAGTTTGCTATTATATAAACGTAATGGTAATTTAAAAGTTTGGATAATAGAAGACTTCTCTGACTGGGTTGAATATCTAGCTTATAGCTAGAGCAATAGTTTTTATGCCAGATCATCTGTCCGTCAGCTAATTTTATGGTCAGAGTTAATGCTAATATATATATATATATATATATATATTTATATAGTAAGTAATATATATATATACTATATATATATAAGAAAGTATATTTATATTAATAATATATAATAATTATATATAAAATTTTATAGAGTAAAATATAATAATAAATATATAATAAATATAATATATATATATATT
>JABUQX010060371.1:27500-48386 GCA_015478945.1 Trachelipus rathkii
CTGGAACTAGTAAAGACTAAATAAATTCAATTTTCTTGCGATGTCTGTATCATGTTAATTTATTATTAATTATTATTTTTTATTATTATTTCACCTTTTAGTTTTTCCCATAACCTTTTACCTAGTTTCCCAAGGTTTTCAACTACCCTTGCCAAACCCTGACTGTGATTGCTGGTTGGATGACAGGTTCAATCCCTTTGACCAAATCCCTTTTTTTCAATATCCATGGCTTTATCTTACTTGTTCAATATACTAAGCACCCTCATACAAAACAAACTGTGCTCATCTTGGTTCTATTGTAAAAATTTTCTAGTTTCTTGCCAAAAACCATAACAAATAATAACTTTAAATCTGTCTTACCTCCTCTTATTTGTACTGATTGTTATGTTGCTCATATTGCCCTTCTGAAATGTTAACTAATCCTTAACGTCTGTCATTTCTCCTCCTCCTCTCCCTCTTCTCCTCCCGTTTCCTCTTTTCTCCTTCCTTCCTCCTTTCTTTCTCTTCCTTTCTCCTCTTCCCCCCTCCCCTTTCTCCCTACCTCCAGCTCTCCCTCTAAAATATAAAATAAGTACAAAGGGGGATAGGATGGCATCAATATATTGTTTAAAAATATATATACCTTAGGAAATTTAAATAAGAAATATGATTTTAATGAGATATGTGGAAGCATTGCTGATTTAGTAATTTGACTAGTTCAATTATGGTATTTTCTTTAAAAATTTATGAAGGTTACTGATAATAAACTACATTCATGTAATCTTAATTCTCCCATCAAATTTTTAATTTCTATGTATAAAATTTCCTCTAATAATTATTTGGTACACTGAAGGGAAAAACCTTACTTTAAAATCAAAACTAAGCAAATTCGTACCAAATCTTTCTTTTTAATTTAATAGATCTGCAAATGTGCCATAGTTAATTAATTATGAAAGATTATGTACTATCAAAATACACTGGTATTGCACTGGATTTTTAGCTCCGACTGTGACTATAGGTCTTTATTACTAAAGTAATCTTTTCAGATTTTAGTATAATTGGGGTTCACTGACTCCCTGTGCATTTTCTCTATACTGAAGTTTTCCACTCTGTTGTGTTAATTAACATTTTTAGAGAACAGTTGTAGATTATGCTACTATACAAATGCATGTGTACGTCTTTATAAGCATAAACTAATTTTGTTTTTAAAATATTCTCTAAATTGTATATTACTTTAGACAATATTTAAAAGTTTTGAGTAAGTGAAAAGTTTAAAGTAAAAATTTTGTAAACCTTGTTAATGTTTTAAAATTTAAATTTCTTTTGTCTTTCTAGTGTAAAGCCTTGCACATTTCAAATTGGCATAACAACTCCCTTGCGATTCTGATTCTGTGTGTGGTTCGTTGTTATCTTGACTCAAGAGATGTAATGTATTAATTAATTAAACTTGTATGAAATCCCTTTTCAAAATAAAATTGTCCTTCCTCAGTAGAAATTAAAGTTTTTTGTTTTGTTTTGGACATTTTGTGAACACTCTCCTCAAATAATTAAAAACGACCTTATGTTACATATATATATATACTTAATATATATATATATATTATATATATATATATTATATATATATATATTTATATGTATATATATAAAAACGATTTATATATACAGTATATAGTATATATATATATATTATATATATATATATATATATATATATATATATTCTGAAGGGATATTTTTCAATGTTCTATTAATTTATCTGATTTTTCAGAAACTGGGAATAAATTAAGAAGTTAAGCTTTCATCCATGTTAGAGTTATTATTTTTTTTCAGTTTCTTCCTTTAAATATCTTATGTTTTAAGGAATGAATGAACTTGCAAAGATTGATGTGGTATTACCTATTTCACTCTCTCAATAATTAATACATTGGAAATTTTTGGGCTTATTCTCCATAAAGCAAAAATTTTATTTTCAAAATGTATTTTGATGGATTAATATACCACTCCCCATCATTTTTTGTTAACTTACCTACTTTGAATTTAGTTAACTTGATGCTGGGCATTTCTATTGAACTTGGGGTATGAGAGAAATGACATGTGGACAGAAATCTTAACTTTTATAATTCGATTCAAGAGTTTACTCTGTATTTTGGAGTTACTTGTTAGTTTTATTTTTATTTTGTAAATTGCCAGCCTAGTTCAAAAACTAAAAATGGAAATAAATGGATTTGAGTAAGGCTGAAGTGATTTCTAGTGAGAGTACACAAAACCTCTTGGCTTGTATTCCTAGTTTATTTCACTTTAATTTAGTTTCTTTCAATATCAAGTTAAGTTTTTACTAACACTTTGTTTATCAGTTTATCAGATTTAACTTTCATATTTATGATGTTTTGTCTATTGTTTATTAAGTTTTAATTTACAATTATAGCAAATGCTTATATTTCAGAATGTAAATCAATTCAACCACTAATGAAAGGATCTTTATCACCACAACGTCATCGGCGAATGGCATCACCTCAACCGAGAGGAAGGCCTATTTCTCCTTTGGCAATATTCGATGGCTCAGGTATTATATAATATATATATATATATATATATATATATATATAAATGACCTAATGATATATATATATTGAGGGTTACCATAAAGGAAGAAAAAACTATAGACTTTTGAGGAAAGTTTATTAAGAAGAAAAGTTTACTATATAAATTAAGATATAATCAAGCAGTTATTTTAAAAAAAAAAAAAAAAAAAAAAAAAAAAAATTTATTTTTGGTTATTATATTATAATTAAGACGACGCATGCTTTGTCGTGGTACATTTAGATCGTGCAACATTTTAATGATTTGCGAGATTATATTTAATTATTTTTTTTTATTGATAATCTGGAATTGGTTAACACCGCCTAGGAGGAGGAAGGTAGATATTCGCGCTGCCGACCGAAAGGAGATGGCAGTTGAGTCGTGGAGTCTCTCGGCCTTGTCCGGGAGACGAATAGGGGTAGGGACTATTCTCCCACTCTTCGAGTGAGTCGAACGAACCCCGCTCGTTAGGGATTTGATGCTTCCGACGGGTCCTTCCGCCGCCTGCCCACTACGGCAGGATGGAAAAACTTTCTCCCCCCTCTGTTCCCCGTCGCTCGAGCCCCCTTACTTTAAGCCTTTTTACATGGTGCCATTAACATATACAGTATTTTACATAGCGGGCAATGTAGGGGGCCGAGCCGACGGGGAACAGGAGGAGGGGACGTTTCCTTCCTATACCCCCGAAAGGGGAAGAGTGGGGATGTTGTGGGGAAGGGCGGTTATTAAAAGTAGTACATGAGGAGTCCCCGCGCGCACCCATGATATACTCTCTATATAGAGCAGAGAGGAAGTTCCGGCCCATAAATACCCTCCACCGAGTGGGGTAAAATAGTGGCACGACCGCCTGGTCGTTCCACCGAAAACAGGCCGAGATGGAAGCCCGACTGCCTGCTATCACAACAACGAGAGGACGCCAGAATTGCGAGTTTGCCACAGAGTATTACGTGCCGTTTGGGAGAAATGCAGAAGAGAGTTAGAGTATGAAAAATCCGATAATAGATTGTAAAAAAATAATGAGAAAAGATAAAAGGAACACACACTGGATTTGTGTAAAATATTGCGATGATATCAAATTGCAATTCTTCGGAAGTAAGATAGAAAATACAACAAAATCATGGAAAGGGAAGTATTTGTCAGTCAGAGCAGAAATTGACAGAGCACCAGAGTAATGCTGGAAATAGTCATCAAACTCATCATACAAAATATACTTTGGACCTGCACCCTCAGTCAGATCTTCACTTGTTTTTAAGTTCGATCGCAATTTCGATTGAACAGACTTTATGGGAACACATTACCCTCATTAATCTGGGGTTTCCTTTCCTGCATATTAAAAATCCCAATCTCCAAATGGTAAGAAGAGCACATTTGCTTCCTAAAAATACAAAGCTCTTCATGGAAAGTAAAGAAGGGTTCCCATTGAGTTAGCATATCGCTGACACATGCTGTGAACCACTGTTGCGCACGAAGGGGGCGTTTATACTGAATCAGCAAAAGCCGCGGAGTGGCATGTGACAAAGTTGCTTTTAAAGGTAATATGCAGATAGATTAAACTTCATGCATGTGACAGACTTAACCAGGAAACCGCGTTGCAAGATCAGCTTCCCATCGATATTGGGAGAAAGTTCATATTAGAAGCAACGAAATGGAAAGTCACAGTAGAAATATAGCTATCAACGCTTTTGTTGATGACTTGGCTAGTCGCAGTCGCATGTTACTTGCTGCTGTGGTTGCCTCAATGGAAGCCAGATTTAACAGCTCATAGCTGACGTGGTTTCTACCTTTCGCAACTGTTTGAAAATTCCTCTTTTATAGGTCAAATATCTAGATATGTCGATATTCAAAACTCTTAAACAGACTTTAGGGAATGAATTTTAGTAACTTTGTTAACCGTTTCCCAATAAAACATAGTTCAATATTGGTAATGCTGCACTTAAGGTTATGGTTTGAAAGTATTAAAATAATTGTGGTAAAAAACAGTCGTTACTGCCGCTCCAACAAAATCATGAATAGTTATTTTTCTATATATAAGCTTTAATAAATTTGGAATATAATATTAATAAAAAAAGATTGCATTCCAATAATTTGCAGGTAGAGTTCCAGAAAATCTTTAACCCGTGCGGTAAAAAACCACATAATACGCACATTATTCCTAGTAGATAATATATACTTATTTCTTTTTATCAAATATTATATCTCATATATTTGTTTAAATTGCATCAGTATAGATTGTCAACCATCATATACTAAATTAACCCCCCTATAATTATACTAATACCTAATACCCAGTAAAAACGATATTGCCCTATTTCCATCAAAAGTTAATCGTATTACTATATATTATATATATATATAACTTATTGTGTTTACACAATTAATAAATATTTACGTCGAATAAACAAAAAATTAAATAAAATGAATTTGAAAATAAATCAATTTGAAGTTCAAAAAATAAAAAGATTAAGTTTTCATCAAATAAAGTTCTTACCTAAATAAAAAAATCATACCAACCATTCCAATACAAATTTTTTGAGGGATGTGGTTTGAAACAGGTCCTATATATATCAGATAAGTATATATATATAATTATATATTATATATTTATATATATTATAATAACGTGTACTATGTGTTAGTACCCACTAAGACTAAAATAATAAAAAAATATTATATATCAAGATTATTACTATTAGAAAATTCACTTAGTTATAAGTTATATATAGTATATGTATATATATGTGTGTGTGTTTGTGAGGTGTACCACAGTTCGTGTGTGAATAAGAAGAAGAAACCAGCTGTTTCTCCGTTCTCGGTTTCTTTCTCCTAAAAATGTAAACTGAAACATATCAGGCAAAATTAGAGCGAAGCATTAATTAATATTATAATTGTAAATTTTATCAATATTTTTCTTTTATCACCCCTATATCTTTAAATATTAAAATTTTTCATGTTAACTAGAAAAATAAATGTTTTTGAATGGTTTTTACAAATAAAGAACTAAAAATTAATTAATTAGTTATACAAATGTAGTAACCTTCACAAAATGTGAAAATGGTTCCAAAAAGATATTGAAATAATAAAAAGTAGACTTAGGCTAGGCAGGGTTCTGCAGACCTAGAGCACCTACGCTAACTACAAATCCAAAGCCTAATGGCTAGAGTAATAGATTATTTAGACTGATGAAAGTGATAAGATAAATCCTACCTCTCCACGAAAAATCATATGAATCTGATAAATTCTGCCTAGATACATGTTAATTTTAATCCCTTTTCCTATAAATCCACCCAACAGGTAGTGAATATAATTTAAAATGTAGGTAGTCGAAATCCTTAGCATTATTGAATATTATAAACAATAATAATCGGATAATTAGAGTGAAGAAACAATTCTTAGCGATTAGGACATTGGAGAGTGGGGCCAGGAGATTATAAAGATAATATGATCATAAAGTAGTTGACATTGAGTAAGTATAAAAAGTTGTTTTTTTGTTTTTGTTTTTTTTTTTAATCTAGTAAATTTTTCAGTTTTACAATATTGCAATTAGATTAAATGTGTATTGATAATTAGGTTGCAATTACATTTTACGTAAATTAGTTTTTTTTTTTTTTTATTACTAATTGATTTTTATTAAAAAGTAAAATAAATAATTATATACCAGCTTAAATATGAACCTAAAAAATTTAATACAGGCTATTTTTAATTTAATTTAGTTATATTAACTTTAAAGAAACCTCAAATGCGACCTATTTCTTTCCAAAATACTTAATTAACAGGGGCACAAAAATATATGTAATATATCTGTTCTTTGTATCTCAGTTACTTAAAATAATCTATAAGTCAATACTGTTATTAATTTTTACCAAAAACAAAGCCTTTCATTTACGTTCTTATGTTATTGAAGTGTAATAAACAAAGCAACCCAGCCCGGTGGTAGGGGCACTCCCCGGGCACGAATTGCCAGTGCGAGACCACTGTTCATAACATTCCTCACCATCCCATTACATAAACGGTCTCTGCCTTTCGGCATACCCAAGGTATGACACCACTCTGGTCAATTATCCTCAGTCTCCCACCATTGCCCTGGCATATTGCCTCGCTCTCTCTATTAATTAAAACATAATTGCCTATCCATAATCTTTGGCTCGTTGTTTATGGGGCCATCACGGTGCGTGTCTCCAATACAGATAAACTATATCACAGTACGTTATGTTACTTCAAGAATTTTTACTAATTACTCTAAAAACCGTAACATGTGTAAGAGAGCATCTTGACTGTGTCCTATTCCTTGACGACAATGCCACATCCCATAACCCCCCCCTCCATGCTTCAAGATTTCACAGTGCTCTCAGAAACTATCACGGGCGTTCCACATGAATCCATGACTGCTAAATTCTCCGTAATTCTATCCTTTTTATATCGACAATCAAATTACTTAAATGTATCATTCTATAGTAATCGCAATAACAAGCCCTCACAGCCGCTTAAAAATCCCTATTCCTAAATAACCAAATACGAGACAATAGGGGTGATCTGGTGCAGCAATTTCTCGTACTGCTCCATTCCCGGTAATATAACAGATTACTATTTTAACCCTAATCTCAAAATGTAACCGCGGATAAAATCGCGCTAATGATAACGCTGACAGAGGACAGAAATGACCAACAGCGTTATTCATTTCGGAGCGTTCCACCTACCATACGAAGCTGCTCCATCTCTCGACGAGAGCTTGTCTTACCCTCCTATCACACCTCCTCTGATATCCACCTATTACCACTGCCTCTAACAATGCGTTTTCGAAATACTTATCTGCAATGCACCCTCCCGACGAAAAGTGACCGTGAAGATTGACGAAAACTTTAGAAACCGATTATAATGGCGATTAATATCGGGATGTCCGCGTCCTTCCGTCCCATCTTCCACGAAATTCACCACCAGCCTTTTTTGGAACCCAACAGTCCGATGAATAGCTTGCTACTGCACCCGTATAGTGGCCAACATCATAATATCACTCACAGTCACTATATTGTTACGGAATCCCCTACCTCCCATTTATGCAAATTATGAATCGAAGATTCAACCTCCGGCAATTCTAGTTATGACCAATATCTAATATGATTGCTTCCAGTGTGAGACTCTATTCGCCGCCGGCATTTTCCTAAATCTATATACGATCCATAACAACCTTCCAAAAGATCTGTCACTTAGTAGTAACTATTTTACTAGTTTCTACAAGAGTGAAGTTCTTCATAAAATATTTTGATATTTGTTACGTAATACTAGGGACTTTATTAAAATATACTCTGTCAGATGCTCAGGTATTTGAGTTAATAATATATTTATTAAATGGAATGAAATAATTAATTTTTAATTATTCTCTATTCAAATCTTCTTTTAACGTTTGAAATATGTATGGGGCACTGTAATACAAAATGAGTGTTGTAATTTTTTCAACCCATGGCCGCTTTGTGTAATAACCGTGGATGGGTCCTATGTTACACTGTGTACTAAGTATTATTAAGTATATATAATAATATAAATATACTTATTTAAATATTAATATAATATATTATATATAAATTAATAATATATATTATTATATATAATATATTAATATATATATATTTATATATATTATTAATTATAATATATATATAATATTAACTATTAATATAATATAGTGCTAGTATGAAAGATAATAGAGCATAGCAGCAGGTAGTCGCGTTAAGAAATGCGTTAGAAGGTTGTACGTTCTGAAACTTTTACATAAAGGAACGGAGAAAAATGAGGAAGAAAGAAAAAATTTGATTTAGTTCATGTTTGCAACAGCGTAAGATATCGATATAATAGGAAGCATGTGGGCAGTTAGTATAATGTTATAAGTGAATGTTAGGTTAGGTAGTGCATCTGATATGGAAATTCAAAATGTAATGTTGATTAATAGTGAAGCGTGTATGTAGAGTTAATGTCATAAAAATTATGTATAATTGTCTATTGTTAGATGATTTGTTAATTCGTGTGAGTGCGACGGTTTATTAGAATGAATAGTAAGTTCCTTCTGTTACTTGAGATTCTGTAACCTTTTAAGGAAAAATCTAGAGGATGGGTGGTGGCAGGAAATGGTGTTAGTAATTGATGGAGAATGATGGTGAAAGTAGAGAGTGTGCCTCTACCGATAATATTGCGGGATTGATTTGGTCTTTGCGGAATCTGAAGAGAGTTTGAGAAAGATGGGTAGAGAGATTAATTGCATAGTTGTGAAAGAGGGTTTTGAAAGTAAGACGAGCGATATAAGGTAAGTTATTGGTTTAAGTGAGGAACAGTGCTCAGTGTGAAGTTATGATTAGATGGTGAGATGCTGGAACAAATGTCTGAGGTTTTAAATATTTGGATAATACGTTGCGATTGTAAAAAGGAATCGATGATTGCAGCGTGCAGATAGGAAATGTTGTGAATGTACAGGAATGAGTGCTTAGGTATAAGCATATAAATCGTTGTGAGGATATAAAAGTGAAACTAAGTATTTTTGAGGCGCTAGTGATCTTAACGAGGGTAATAGTTGTGTACCTGTGTTATGTATAGATAGTAAGACTTAGTCTGGTAATAAATAAGATAAAGATTTAAGTTCTCATTTCTTCATTATGGAAAAGAAAAAGAAACAGTCTTAAGGTGAATGAGATAATTTAGATTAAATAAATAATATATATGAAAGTAACAAACTATAAGATAGAGTTACGTGGTATGAATAAAAAGGTAAATTAGAGAATAAATGAAAGTACGTTGAGATGTTTTTGTCATATGTGGAAAGGATTGAATGATAGTCGGTTGTTAAGCGGATGCATAGTTGAGAGTGTGTGATGGAATCGACCGACTGGGAGTATTGAAGAAATGGATTGAGTCAGTAAGGAATACCTGGAAATAAAGAAATTGCAGTTGAGCAGAGGCTAAAGAAAGTGCAATAATAGGAGTGAATGTAGCGGAGTTTTTGAGATGGGTTATGTGAAGGTGTGTGAACACCAAATGGTCCAAGACGATAAACCCCACACTTATCGACGATTTCATTCTCCCTGAACGGTATGTTCAGTCCCTTGAGAGGCTCTAGTGTGAAGATTATCTGGACTGCGATGAATTAACTCACTAATAGGGTTAAAGGGCGTAGGCTGGGTCTTCTTTCGCAACTTGTCGAACTCTCACCTACTTTATCACACTATCCGAGCATGTCACGAAACCTATACACACCCAGTCTTGTTGTGAGAAGGTTATGATATAAAAGAATACTAATAATATATAAAATAAATATAATTATGTATATATAAATATAAAGTATCATATATATATTGAATATAATAAATATAGTATAAAATATATATATTTCCTATATATTATATTAACACTATATTATCAGTATATATACCCATTGAACTTTAGATTTATATATATATAGATCACCTTATATTATAAAATATATATATAGTATTAGAAGAATAGTTTGTATATATAGTATATCTAAAATATACTGTCAAAATTTTACATATTTAAAATAACATATGTATCAAAAAATACTATAAAGTTAGTATATATATATTAGTATATCTATTATTATATTAACATATAGTAAAAGTGCCCGATAAATATATATCTGTAGAATTTTTAAGATTTGAAGGGAAAAAATATCTAAAAATGTATATTATTTCAATTAAACAATGATGAAAATAAAAATTTTAAGATCTTACAACCTAATTTTTTTACAAATTATCTTCAAGTCACCTTCTAATATTTCTCTACCTATATAGGTGAAAGCCCACTTGATAAATAACACAATGATGATGAGATGATAAATTATTTTACTCAAATTGGTATCTTATACCCCCGTTATGCGACATTATGGACACTAAAAATACAAGAATTAATCAAGATAAATAAAACATTATTAGTGAGTTTTCCAAGTTCTTTCTCAGTCACACGACATATCAATTTATTCTGTTGTTTATATACTATCAAAAACCGTTAATGACAGTTCACCCCTCCGACACTCTAAAATAACTATTTCAACCACCATTTATGTATTATTGTTAATGAGAAAAGATCCGGAAAACCAATTAATTAGTCATTAATTCATAATATTATACCAATATTTTCCCTGTATACTAGTGTAATTGGTCAAATATAACATTATATATAATAATAGATATATAATATATATATATATAATTATAAAATATATATATATATATTAATTTATATATATATATATATATATAAATAATAACCATATCATGGTAATAACAAATGAATTATTATATTTTTACTGTAATTATATCTATAAATATGAAATGCAAATAAATATATACAAAAAAAAAAATTGATCCAAAATTCAAACTGTTGAAAAGTAATAATAAAGTTCTACGCAGAAAGTGCTAAATATATTATATTAACTTGCATCCAATTCTGCCCACCAAAGAGTGACGCTCCTAATACTTTCAGGACTCCAATAACTTGGAAGCCGAGTATATGTGGAGGGTCTCTTCGTTATACTCGGCAAACACGTATCATAACCAATAAAATCACTCTAATATTATACCCTATAATATAATAATTAATTATATATAATATTAAATATATATATTATATATTACTGATAATATATATATATATATATATATAATATATATATATATATATATATATATATATAGTATTATATATACTGATATATACACCTAAGTTATAGAATCTCCCATCCTATCTTTATACAATAGGATACGATTCCTTTTATACCTTGAAAATCTATATAATGTATTATCTTTTAAAGACATTCAAGTAATTAAATTTAAAACTAGTGCACATAAAGAATTCACCAAGGCTGATCCCCCTCCCCTGCTTTTTTAATTCCCATCTGACACCTGAAGAGGTTCGGAAACAAAGCTGGGGACCTTAGTATATAATAAGGATCCATATCGCAAAAGATAAACATTTTTGAGGTCTGATATCTAAGATTTCTAAGAATTCTCGATCCTCATTAACGCGTTTAGGATATTATGGCGGTTGCCAAAAACACCTTTGCTCACCAACACACGACTCGAGTGCCTTTGTCGAATTCTTCAGGTCGTTTTTAAATCCGACCATAAATTCAATAAATTAAGGTTTACTTCACCTCCAGGGATCTTCTGCGTGAGTTGAACTGCTGTCTGACTGGAAATGTAGTGAAAATTGAAAGCTGTCTATTATTGGTATGTTATTGTAGATGTCATTCGAATGTATGAGATTTTCTCAGAATTATCTGTGAAATAGTATGTTACTATTCTTTCGTCGCCTCCGCGCGCGTGCTCTAAACATTACTATAATTCATTTCTCATATTCTATAGTTAGACCGATGTCCAGAGCCTATTTACTCTCGATTCCCTTTTAGCGACCATCATGCAACAAAACATATATAATAAGAACCTTATTATAATATGGCAGATATATGGCGATTCATGACATTATATAGCATACCTATCTCAACGCAATTCTCTATAATCAAATGAAACATACTATATATTATTTATAATTAGTGTTGAGCAAACGGCCACAGCAAAGGACCAAAGAGATACTAACTTCACTGGCACTAATTAAATATAATTACGTAAATATATATAATAAGTAATGATTGATAATAGATATAATTAATATATAATATGATATATAAATAAATATATAGATATAATTTGAATCGTTCACTTTTAAACCCAATATAGTATAGCATCACAATCTATAACCAATTAATTCTTTTAAATTTTATCATGGATCGAATTTAAAAAACTGAAAGAAAGAGTAGAAAGAGGAATAAAAAAGTAAGAGAGAGCATATATATATATTATATATATTAGTTGGCGCAATTATGCTATTTCAAAGAAAAATATTGGTTTAGTAGTTATTCATTAGGTTTATTCGTCTAGTCTTTATAAAACATATTATAACTATAATAATATTATAAATAATAAAATAGACAATATCCTAAGTAGTAAAATATTATTCACACACAGATATGGAGCGTCAGGTACCTTGAAGATGATTATACTTATACTTTACTTGAATAAAAAGCAAACGTTAAATATTACCCAATTAAAAGGCCTTATTTAAATTTCATAACCATACGTATTTCTTTTCCCACTTGATTCATGGCAATAATAATGATAATAACTGATATATATATACTTCTACCTAGTTTAATAGGGGTCGGGCGTGAGTCGATGAGTATTGAGTAAGCTAAGCGTAAATAATATATAATATATTATATATATATATATATATATTATTTATAATATACTATATATATATATATATATTATATATATATAATTATAGATAATATTATATATATATATAATATATATATATATTATATATATAATGAAAACTATAATCGAAAAGTACGTAAATAATTGTAATACGTACATTATTTATTTGTATGAAAGATTAAATTTCTTGTCCTTTTGAATAAGATATAACTAATAAGTTTTATCAAATGATTATTTCGTTTTCACAGTTTTCTTTCAATTGACAATCTAGTTAAATCATTTAGCCTTTCACTACTCATTCTATTTCGAAAATATGATATTATCCGTGTTAAACATGAGAAGAATATTTCTGGACTTCTAGATGTTACGGATTAAAGTTACCATTAAAGTTCCCATCTGTAACACTGAATCAAACGCATCATATATTATCAAGTTCCTAATTTTTTTTAAGTTATCATGTTCTGGATACATAAGTCATCACTGTTCCAAAGAACCTTTAATTCATTGCTCAATTTTCCTCTTTCGAATATTGGATAACCTACCAGTAATGCTTTCAAAAGCTCAGTTGGAAATTGATTCCTACTATTAACAACTTTTTCTGTGTCAATAAGAGCAATTAAATTTAATTTGGCAACACCAGAAAAACCTGTTTTCTAACTGAAACAATTACTGATCTAAAATATTATAAAAATAAACTTTCCATTCACTTCTGTCGTTAGATTCTATCTTAGTTTTTGGATGCCAACACATTTTAACGGTTTCTCCGTAGACGATTATGCAAAAAACTACTGCGATCTTATGGATTAATTTGAGTCACTTCTCTTACGTTTTATTGGACTGGTAGTTCTTCATTGATTGGATCGTGTTTAGTTTGAAGCAATGATACGGCTTATATGAGTATTTTTATTTTGTGATCTAGTTCAGTGAAATTCCTCTTCTGCTTCCGCGCCAGAGCATTAGCAAAAATAATTTACTCTTACTACCTACATAAGGATGTGTATAGAGACCACAAATAATTACAAGCATCTACACAACAAACACAAACGCTAATTAAACACAAATGCTTAGTAGAGCTGACTATGAAAAAAAACTTAGTTTCAACACAATAACAGAAAATTCTAGATTACACATCATCAGTGAAGAGAAATAATTAAATATTAACAAGCTCCGGATATTTATAATAACTCACAAGACATTCTCTCTCACAGGCTCCCTGCCAAATCGGTAAAACTTGTAATGCATCATAATACAGAACCTAGTTATTACATTGTCCATTATATAATTCCATTAGCTTGATATTGAAAACAATCGTATAAACTTATTCAAAATGAGCATTTACATAAGAATTCTTATATAAATATTCTTTTCATATATACACGTATATATACTTATGTATATTATCTCTTATGTAAAATTTGGTATATATCTTGTAAATTATTATATATATAATATTCATATATATATATATATTATATATACATAATTTAAAAATAAAAATACTGTACAATACCTGCTTCATTTGACTTCAATAATAAAAATTAAAATCTAATAATTAAATTAAGTAATTAAATAATAAATAATTAATGATAATAATAATTTTCAATTTTCACAACCTCAAAACTCTCCATTAACATATTTATATAAATTACTCTTACCAAATTACACGGTTGCCTGATTATAAATATAATAAACAGTACAAAATAAATATCATTATGATTAATTTTGTAGTATTCAATTAAATTATAATAATAAATTAATGAAAGAATGTTTGCACCAAATAAAGAGGAAAGAGTGAGGGGGGTCGTAAGAGGAGTAAAGGTATATATATACAAATCCAAGTAGGAGTTAAAGTCCTCTTAAAAAACGATTCCCATAAACTGACATTCATAATTATTCGCATAATTATTCATTTAATTGATCACATGAACATGATTTGTTCGTATGGTCGCCAATGAGTCTGCCCCTCATATTACTAAATATAATATTATATATATATAAATCTCAGTACTATTATACGTCAACAAATAGATTATACATAAACCTTGTAGGATAAACTTCTTCTTATATAGATATTAATTACAAGAACTGGAATTTACTATTTAATAAGTAGAAATGATTTTGAAATTACTATTAGGAATAATTCTCATTTAATGACTCATAATTTATTTATTGAGAAGTGATATATAATGAGCACTAGCTATCTGTCTGTATAAGGAATAACATGCACGTTTCAACGACATAGCGCTTTACTTATGGAAATACGAAACCTTCAACCCACACACAAAACCAGCTAGAAAAAACGGTAGAAATCAGTTAACGTTGTAGCCTAAGCTCTCCTTATTCATTCATTGGTGCAGCACGAACTCAATATCTTGAAACACGTATAAAAACAAAAGCAAAATAGAATTCATCAGAATCGTATTTCTTTCGATAGTTTTTCTCCAATTTCATTTGTGTATCTAAAGATGATTGCCTGGTAAAAAAGGACTGAAAAGAATAAAAAACACTTAAATATAATATATTATAATTATATATATATATATATTATTATATTAAATATATATAATATATATAATATATAATATATATATATACTATAATATATATATATATATATTTAATATAATATTTAATATAATAATAATTAATAATATATAATATTAATTTATAATTAAATATATATATATATATATATATTAATATTATAATATTAAGTATATATTATCCTCTGCTACCATTAAATTCTTATGAATACCAGTATAGAAGTAAATAGAAGGAAAACATGATAACTATCCCACTACTATATATTTACTTTCTAGTAGTGCCATTTGGTATAATCCTATGAGTGAGCTACTCACTTACATGTAGACACCAATTTATATTATCACTTATTTCTAATTCCAAATCAAAATAGTATTATTTACAAAGGTTTAAATTCAAGATTTCTAATTTTAAGAAACTACTACAATTAAAATATAAAATAACTATCACTATATTAAATATCCCTATTTCAAAATTTCCTATAGTTTAGTAAGTAGATGAAAAAAATAAAAAATGATTTCATAGAATTATAGTAAAGATAAATAATAATTATCAGACTCATTATATTCTAGCCTTCCCATTCTGCTGACTAATGTCATATAGAATCTCACTTAATTTAATATGTGACTACTCAAAAAGTTAATTTGAACACGTATACATTATTAGGTCAACTGAAACATTTATGTTCCGAGCTTATTCTATTATCACCTGATCCCACACAGCATTTTGTTGTTTTTTGAAAGAGCCTTATACCTTTTAATGGAGCTCCCATTGCCGAGAGATCGCCTTGTTTGACTAAAATATTTTGCAAACCTGCTCATAAAAGTGAGACTCGGCGGCGGGAGGGTGGGGGGGAACTATCAAAACTGAACCGGCTTAAAGTCAGTTCCTGCTTTATTAGCATATACACCAGAGACGGCGAAAACACCATTTACTGAAATCACTGTCATTTGTAAATTTTATGTTGAAGGAGAAAAATAACCAGTTATGTCAATTATATCTTCAAAGTAGTTTGAAATTTTGGAATTTGAACTTGAAACACTTTTTATGATAACTAATTCAACTCTATCGAATTAACTTAAAGTATGATATTACTATTACTACCTGAATCTCTTCAAGATTTATTACTTTATCAGCTCCCTTTTAGTGACCACACCAACTATTATCATATGAGTTACATAACTCTTATATAAGGACCATCCACCCCTAATAACTATTCAATTTCAGTCTGATGGTTAATTATTCACATATCATATATAACTCATTATTATATCTACAGTACGTTATATTATACTATCTACAAAACCTCTTTATTCGACTATTGTTTTTAAGAGAACTAAGACCTAATCATTTGATGTCCTTTCGCGTGTACATAGACAAACGAAGATCTTATTCCACATGATATTTTGTGCTCCAATTTCCACCGCTTGCCTTTAGATCTAAATTTTGAGTGAATTTGGGACCACAGACATGGTTTTGATCGATAATAAATTATAAATTTGTATATAGCCATGACTTAACCAACTTTACGCTCACTCAGACAGGAACAACACAGATGACGTGGCCAAATAAAATATTAGCCTACAGTCTTGTAACTGTACGTCAACTCTAGATTCACCAAAAATTTTTCAATCAGTAAATAATTTACAATAAATGAGTATGACAATACGATGACATGAAATTTAACATGTAATAAACGTGTTTGCATGTGCTTTGATTAATAAATAATAGAAAATGGTTAATTTTTTAAAAATTATATAATTTACATAAAAAATTATATATATATAATAACGGTACGTTATATAATTTACAAATATAATTCTTACTCTAACATATTAATTGGTTTTTAGTTCCTTTCTTCTCATTACTAATCAAATTTAAAAAATTTATATATAAAAAAAATAAAAAATAATATATCGCTTTAGCTTCTATTCCCTGAACACAATTGTGAGACGAACTATCACCCACCTACCTCACGGCCAGAGAGCAGACCCATTTGCACGAATACTATTTATTTATTGTATATATAGTGAGGTAATTATAGTATATATACTATACTAGTGAGAACAATAAATCGTTTTCATTATATTAATTAATATATATTATTTAATATATATATATATTATATATTATATTAATATATTAATATATATTATTATATATATATATATATATAATATATATATTATATATATACTATATAATATTAATAATTAATAATATTATAATTTTTTTTTCTTTGTATTAATTATATATATAGTAGTAGGGAATTTTAAATATATAAATGGTGATCATTAAGTAAAACTATTGAATCCATTATTTATATAGGTTACCCATATAATATAAGTATTATAACTTGAAGCGCGAATGACACGAAGGTGGACTTGTTGTATATATTATTATCTGATACGGAGATTCATGTATATTATATGAGAATAGACAATAAGAAGAATGAGTAGAGAGAGGACTTTCCACGTGTACTAATTAACATAGCATTTGTCTTGTCTTCAGAAGCGAAGAGTTGATGGGTTCGCAATCTCAGCCACATACCTTGAGTCCGCTCCCTGGATACGGGTAACTTCATATCAGTTCGAGAGTAAATTGGAGTGTGATGAAAAGCTCTAAACACTATCCACACAAATTAATAATAGTATAGTAGGCGTATCGTAGATCTCCTCTATCTAAATAGTTATATTTCATCACCAGATTTATTTTTTTTTTTTTTTTTTAAAATGACGCTTTTCATAATATTGACATTTGAGAAAGTCAAAATGACAATCAAAAAGTCAAGCAAAGTATATATATTATATAATACCAATAAATAAATAAAAATAAAATAAAATACTACATAACTATAGGCCTCAAAAATTAAACTTAAAAACGTTTTCAAATCATATAATTGAAAATGTTTTTATGTGAGCATAATGAATTATATACATACATTATACTATCAAAATAATTGCTAAAGAGATGAAGAAATATCAACCTACTATGTTTGTGTCAGCAATACCCACTTTCGACCGACAATGGTAGCTACCGCCTATTGTACAGCTGCATCCATTAATTACGCCGATCACATACAATAATACCTAGCAGTGAGAGATCGTCAAGATCTTCTCACATAAATAGTTATACCTTACATAGTATACGTTTGTAGCACGCTAGTTTCAGATCAATATATTTTATATTACTGACATGCTACGTCAGAATGGGATGTTTTAATACCGACAATCAAGTTTTTCCCCCCCTAAGGGGGGACTTACCTATGGGTCGAAGCGACGCGTCTTTCGACTTAATACGCAAGACCTCAAGTACCGATAACCCACCTAGCTCAACCACCCGTATAAATACGTTCTTGTTTCAGTCAGGTATTTCGCATTCCTCAAGTTTTTATTTTATTTTTTTTTTTAATTACTATCTCAATCCCAACCTTTCAATGTGAGCTACTACTTTTTAAACCGATATTAATTTCATGATTTTTATTTTCAGCTGTGGTATCCCCTACTATAAGTATTATATTATATAAATATATATTATTAATATATAATATATATATATATATAATTCCACACTATAAGGCATGAGGTTATTTGTGTCTATTTTTTATTTTTTATATAGTTTAAACTTTTGTAAACTAGTTTAAATCTTTTTAAACTAGTTTGGTATTATTATACAGATTTAACTAACCGTATATATGAATTGGATATTTTTTATTTTTTTATATATTTATATAATATATATAGGCTATATATACTTAACGTATATATAATATAATTTATAGATTCTTTTTCATCCTGAACTCTGTTTACTCTGCACACTGACTACGCGATCACTACGCCATTCGCGTATTGTAATAATTTATATAATATATATATTAATATATTATATTTATAATTATAAATAATATAAAGATAATAAATATTCTAATACTAATGAAATCGATGCATATGATTAAATTGTACTATATGTGAGCTCGCCAGTAACCTGAACCAACGGATTTCGAATTATGGTAGGCTTTAAATTAATTATTTAATGTGTTGTTTGATGGTATATGTGTGTGTGTGTAGTATTGTCATTATTTATATTAGTAATATATATATATATATATGTGATGTGTGTGTGATGCGTATAATAATATCTGTCCAACTCGATATATATATACGTCATCAATGTGTAATTGATAACGTACGTAACGTATCAACACTTAAATGTATGATATCTCATTTGGTTGAAAAGAGTAAATTACCTAGAAATATAATTGGATATATTATAACGATCTAAGTGCCAGTAATATATATAATGGAAAGCATCAAAAATCGCACCCTTTTTTCTGTATTCGGAACTGTGTTACCCCGAAGAGAAGCCACGAGTGGAAACCTCTCAGATGCTTATATATTGGTATTAAGCAATACATTCTTTCGGGCTTCGAACTCTTTATCTGAAGTATATTGAAGCTTGATGTGTGATTGTAATACATACACGGATATTATATATGAGATGTTAAATCTATATGTCATGAGCTTATATATATATATTATATGTTACTGTATATATATATATATATATAATATAAGCGTATAGAAAATAAATCCACCCTGGGGGTGACTTACATAAAAGTATTGCAGACGGTAAGCTCTCACTGTTCGATCATCTCTATATCAATATATAATGTTATTTATAATGCTTTGAGGTCAGACTCATCTACTCCTATATACCCACTATCAATAAATATATCTATTCCCACCATATATTTACGCTCCTTATTTATTTATTTAGCATAATTATTATTTTTATTATTACTATTAGCCTCTACCTATAATATAACTATCTATTCAATATTCTTATTCCTTCAAGATACATTCCTTTACGTAGTAACTCAATATTAACTATTATTCTGCTAGTGTATTACCCACCAGTCTAAATTCCCAATAACACTCATACCTACTAATGCATCGTCATTATTAACCATAACACTAATACCTAATATACCATCATCATATTCAATCTTACTAAATATATAATACTATAATACCATTCTTTAAATTATTAATATACATACACTTATTAATTCTCTCACTTTTACGCATTCTTCAACACCATCAAGTAAATCACTTTATTATACCAGTGTATGGAGTAGAGAGAGTGTTATCTGAAATCATAATAAAATTTTATATCATATTTATCTTCTTACTACATATAATCACTAACACGTACCCCTAAGTGAATTAATCCATATTTCTCGATAAACAGATATTGAACTTTGATCTATATATTAACCATCTTATATATATACCACAAACTTAAACATTATACCATTTCATCGCATAATAATTTCTTATAATTTTATTAAAAACCATTAAGCTACATCCTTGAGTTATGCTACTTTATTAATAGTTATATATGTACTGACTCAGATAATTTACAAATGTAGCTTTAATTAGTCTGATCTAATAATATTATAACTCTACTTATACTCTTAGTAATAGACTAATCATCCATGGTTTAT
>JABUQX010060372.1:0-12500 GCA_015478945.1 Trachelipus rathkii
AAGAGAGAGAATCTTTTGTCAGCATTTATCTCTAACATAACATGTTAATTTATTTAATGGTATATTTACTAAAATTTACTCACAACATATAGGTTAATTATTATACTGATCAACGAGTTACTCTACGTAAATAAGGTTTTCCCACCAATAAAGCTAACTGACGTAAACATGCACTAAGAAAATAATGTACAAAGACATACCTAACACAACCTTACAACACCGAAAAACTGTAACATTAACAAAGTTCCAAATTAACACCAAGTAAGTAACTACAACTGCTGCAAAACGTAACTACTTCCTTACTTTTCCAAAGGATACTTCTACATATTAACGTTAATCTTCCACTAACACACAGTAAATTAGCAAAAATTTATCACAACATTGGGTTGAATTATCATACTGATCACGATATTAAGCGTCTAAAGTAACAAGGTTTCCCACATCATGAAAGCTAACATGATGTAACATAACTACAGAAATAATCATGTTAAATATTTAACAAAAAATTTGACATAACGTACCTACATCATATACCTAATGGGTTAAGAGACAACAACGTAAAGTTTTACCCGCTCTGTAAGCTAAACTATGAACATAACATACCTTAAAACAATCAACAACCACGAATAAACAGCTATTATTAACAACTTAGTCAATAAAGCGAACTTACGAGGGAAGTAAAAACAGTTTTTCATTTTTATAAGATATAATTTCATTGAAAAAGTTATATATAAATTCTAAAACATATAAATACATAAAAACATGTTTATATTTTTAATATATTAATTCATCTAAATCAGAGAACATAGGATTCAAGTTGGGTACGTTCTATATACCTCTAAAAATTCAACACCCTTTGAAAGGATGTAACTATAAATGCCTTCAGCAGCACACTAAACCATTTTTCAGCATATTTTGATTCGGCAGCACTCATTCTCTTACAAAAGAGAAGTAAATTCATCCAAGCTGATAGTTATTAAAGCATTCCTAGTATACAGTATTATACGGGAAACCATGTTTTGGTGTAAATATCATAGATTACACCATGTGCTATAAGTATTAAGTCCTCAAGTATGTCAACATCGTTTAAGATGCGATGTTATTCGTTTTTTATTTTAAGCAATGCTGTAATATTTTCAGATGTTCGAACTGTGAAACCTATACAAGTAGGTAGAAGGTCACACGATCGAAGGTTTTCCAGTAGTTGCGTACATCAAGGGTTTTAATATCGTCACACGACGAGAACACAACGTCTATTCTATTAGAACCTCTCACGTTATCTTTCCAGTTAGATATTTCACTGCTAGTCGATATACCAGATGACACACATTTATCCTCTATCCACCTGCTGCAATATTGATAATCTTGATGAACTCTTCAACACAAATGAATAAAGGCCTATTATTTGAACCTCTGGATGGAATACAAGCAATGTATCGGTATCGCAATCCGGTTGACGGATTAAATATAATGACACATCGTTGGGAATAACGAAGACTCCTCGTGAAAATATCAACACAGGTTTAGAGATGCGGAGGAGATGCCAATCGTCGCACAGCGAAAAATGTCTACTGACCGGAAATCGTATGCGTAAAACACGCCTTAAATGTATGAGATTCTTTTTTCAACCAAATCAGAAGAAAGTAAACAAGAATACGACGTACGAACGAACCATATCAACTCAAAAATATTAAATATATTTATCCACACAACAACAACAACATACCATTTAAAACGGTCATGTATAAACATTACATAAAAATAAGTTCCTTTATAATACTAATCAACGAATATGTGCTAACGTAACAGTTTTCACATTTAATAAAGCTAACATAGCATGAACAGAACTAAGAATATATTGTTGCAATGACAAAACCTAACGCACCTTACGCACGAATAAACTATTAATTAACAAACGTCCCCGCGCTTAACAAATCGTAAACTACATAAACACTTCATACAAACGTAACCTATTAGCACTTTTTCAAGCATATCTCTAACATATTAATGTTATTTTTACATTACATCGTAATATTCTACAAAAATTTAGCATAACCATGTCTAAGCATCATACTGACAACAAATATATTGCTAATGTAACAAATTTTTTACATCAACTTCGTATATTTAACAAAAATTCATGCATAAACCCTCGTCTAAAATATCAATATCCCAACGAATAATTGCAAACACAACAAAGTTTTAACCAAAAATATAAAAATAAAAAATTTTAAAAAAAACATAACATAAAAATAGTTCTTTGAATAAAATATCACAAAAGTGTAATAGTTTTACTGATTTTAAACAGTAAATCAGTAATCAGTAAAAGTGCAAACCACCCATTCTGCAGTCCCCTACCATCACATCCCGTCTATGAATCTAATTCGACCTATTGATTTCAGGTCATTTTCGAGTATCATTTTGGGATCAGCAACAGTAAAGAGTAGTTTTAGCAAAATCCCTTACAAAGTGACCAATCTCAATCTATCAAAGATACCACATCTCGAACTATGAATTGACACTATCTTCATCAAAGTGTCACTCGTCTCGAGTATAACATCATTTGAACTATGAATAAACGTAGACATTAGCAAAAATTCTCGGGCAAACCTAACATTACTCAACAAAAACTTAACCTAGACTCACGTTTCTAACACATCATCGTCAGTTAACACAGTAATATCTTACAAAACTCATCATTTCTCTAACAAATCAGTGTTAATTTCACCCTGTCATAGTGATATCTTAACATAACATACCTAACTTACAAATAAACAGGTTTCATTAACCAAGAGGTATCTAAAGCAACACACCACTTCCCGAGAGAACCCGGGGGATGGCCCTTGAAAGGGTGTGAATCTTGAGAGGGGGGATCACCCCGAAGGGGTGTAAGCGGGGTTTTGGGCTCAGCCGAAAAGGGCTGAGGCCTTACCCCTCCTTCGAAGGGGTAATGCCCGCTTACACCCCTTCGGGTGATCCCCCATCTCAGGATTCACACCTTTCAAGGGGCGCATCCCCATGGGTTTTCTCTCGGGAGGTGATGAGTTGCTTTAGATACTCTTGGTTAATGAAGGCTGTTTATTCGTAAGTTAGGTATGTTATGTTAAATATTACTATGACAGTGTGAAATTAACACTGATTTGTTAGAGAAATGATGAGTTTTGTAAGATATTACTGTGTTAACTGACGATGATGTGTTAGAAACGTGAGTCTAGGTTAAGTTTTTTGTTGCAGTAATGTTAGGTTTGCCCAAGAATTTTGCTAATGTCTACGTTTATTCATAGTTCAAATGATGTTATACTCGGACGCGTGACACTTTGATGAAGATAGTGTCATTTCATAGTTCGAGATGCTGGTATCTTTTGATAATTGGTCACTTTTTAAGGGATTTTGTTTAGATAATACGTTTTACCTGTTGCTGATTATCCAAAATGTTACTCGAAATATGACCTGAATAATAGGTCGATAGTTCAATAGACGGGTGGATGGGTTAGGGGACTGCAGGAATGGGTGGTTGATTTACTGATTTACTGGTTTACTGCTTTAAAAAATCAGCTAAACTATTACGCTTTACTGTGATATTTATTCAAAGAACTTATTTTTATGTTATGTCAGGAAGAAATATTATTTTATTTATTATGTTATGTTTGGCTAAAACTTTGTTGTGTTTGCAATTATTCGTTTGGATTATGGATTTTTAGACGAGGTTATGATGAATTTTTGTTAAATAGTTACGAAGTTGATGTAAAAATTTTGTTACGTTAGAATATATTTGTTGTCAGTATGATGCTTAGACATGGTTATGCTAATTTTTGTTAAATAATTACGATGTTTAATGCAAAATTAACATTAGTATGTTAGAGATGTGCTTGAAAAAAGTGTGAATAAGTTACGTTTTCTACGAAGTGTTAGGTACTTTACTGTTGTTAAGCGGGGAGTTTGTTGAATGTTAATAGTTTTTCGTGCGTAAGGTTGTGTCAGGTTTGCCATTGTACATTATATTCTTAGTTCTCGTCATGCTAATGTTAGCTTTATTATGTGAAACACTGTTACGTTAGCACATATTCGTTGATTAGTATAAAAGAACTTATTTTTTGTACTATGTTATTGTTCTTGTTGGTTGTTGTTGTTGTTGTGTTGTTGTTGTTGTTGTTGTTGTTGTTCGTTTTTTGTTGTTGTTTTGTTGTTGTTGTTGTTGTTGTTGTTGTTGTTGGTTGTTGTTGTTGTTGTTGTTGTTGTTGTTGTTGTTGTTGATCTACGAGAATATATACCCTTTTGAGTTGATATGGTTCGTTCGTAACGTCGTATTCTTGTTTACTTTCTTCTGATTGGTTGAAAGAAAGAATCTTATTACATTTAAGGGTTGTTTACGCATACGATTTCCGTCAGTAGGACATTTTTCGCTGTGCTGGTATGATGGCATCTCCTCGCATCTCTAAACCTGTTGTTGATATTTTCACGAGGAGCTTCGTTATTCCAACGATGTGTCATTTATATTTAATCGTCAACCGGATGGATACCGATACATTGCTTGTATTCCTGCCAGAGAGTCAAATAATAGACCTTTATTCATTTGTGCTGATGGATTCATCAAGATTATCGACATCGCAGCAGCATGGATAGAAGGATAAATATGTGTCATCTGGTATATCGACTAGCAGTGAAATATCTAACTGGAAAGATAACGTGAGAGGTTCTAATAGAATAGACGTTGTGTTCTCGTCGTGTGACGATAATAAAACCCTTGATGTACGCAACTACTGGAAACCCATCGATTGTGTGACCTTCAGACATACGTGTATAGGTTTCACAGTTCGAACATCTGAAAATATTACAGCATTGCTTAAAAATAAAAAAGAATTAACATCGCATCTTAACTATGTTGCATACTTGAGGACTTAATACTTATAGCACATGGTGTAATCTATGATATTTACACCAAAACATGTGGTTTCCGTATAATACTGTATACAGGAATGCTTTAATAACTATTAGCTTGGATGAATTTACTTCTCTTTTGTATGAGAGAATGAGTGCTGCTGAATCAAATATGCTGAAAAATGGTTTAGTGTTGCTGAAGGCATTTATAGTTACATCCTTTCAAAGGGTGTTGAATTTTTAGAGAGATATATAGAACTTACCCAACTTGAATCCTATGTTCTCTGATTAGATGAATTAATATATTTAAAAATAAACATGTTTTATGTATTTATATGTTTTTTATGTATTTATATAACCGCTGTTTTCAATGAAATTATATGTTATCAAAATGAAAACTTGTTCTTACTTTCCCTCGTAAGCTTCGCTTTATCTGACCTAAGTTGTTAATGATAGCTGTTTATTTCGTCTGGTTGTTGTGTGTTAAGTATGTTATGTTCATAGGTTTAGCTTTACAGAAGGTAAAACTTTACGTTGTTTGTCTTTACCTCTTAGGTATTATGATGGTTAGGTACGGTTATGTAAATTTTTTGTTAAATATTTCCACATTAATTTCTTAGTTCATGTTACATCATGTAAGTTTTATTGATGTGTGGAAAACCTTGTTTACGTTAGGTATATTCGTTGATCGTAATGATAATTAACCAATGTTTGTTTGATAAATTTTTGCTAAATGTTACTGCGTCAGTGAGATTAACGTTAATATGGTAGAGATATCCTTGGAAAAGTAAGAAAGGTTACGTTTTGCATGCAGTGTTAGTTACTTTACTGGTGTTAAGTTTGGAACTTTTGGTTAATGTTAACAGTTTATTTCCCTGTGTAAGTTGTGTTAGGTTTGTCTTTGTACATATTTTTCTTAATTTCACATGTTATGCTATTTTAGCTTTATTGATGTGGAAAAACCTTATTACGGTTAGAGTATACTCGTTTGATTCAGTATAATATTAAACCAATGTTGTGAATAAATTTTGTTAAATATTACCATGTAATCATAAATTAACATTGTTATGTTAGAGATATGCTTGACAAAAAGTGTGAATAGGTTTAACGTGTCCTTGTATGCTATGCTAGTTTACTTTACTGTTGTTCTAAGTGTGGAACTTTGTTAGGCATGTCAGGTTTGTCGTTGTGTTATTATATTCAATAGTTCAGATGGTGCTAGTAAAGCTTTATAATGTTGAAAACTTCTGTTACGTCACCATTATTGATTGATCTTTGTATAAAGAACTGATTTTATGTTAAATGTTAAAATCAAAAGATGATGCTCGAAATGTGACAATGAATCAATAGATCAATAGATCAATAGATCAAGGATGAACAGGAGGTGGAGGGATTGGTGGGTTGATTTACTGATTTACTGATTTAGGGTATGTAAAACATGTCAATTTTAGTAAAAAATTTGACCTTAATCAATAGATCAATAGTTATCAATAGATCAATAGATCATAGATGACGATTGGACAGGAGGGTAGGTTGGGTGGCTTGATTTACTGATTTTACTGATTTAAGGGTCTGTAAAACATGACAATTTTAGTAAAGATTTGACCTTAATCAATAGAATCAATAGATCACAACTGGACAGGATGGTGGTTGGATGGTGGTTTGATTTTACCTGATTTACTGATTTAGGTATGTAAAACATGACAATTTTAGTAAAAAATTTGAACTTATCAATAGATCAATAGATCCAATAGATCAATAGATCACAACTGGTCAGGAGGGATGGTTGGGTGGGGCTGATCTTACTGATTTACTGATTTAGGCTATGTAAAACATGACAATCTTTAGTACAAAATTTTGCCTTAATCAATAGATCAATGATCAAATAGATCAATTAGATCATGATTGACAGGGAGGGTAGGTTGGTTGCTTGATTTTTAACTGAGGTATTGATTTGGGTATGTAAAACATGACAATTTTAGTAAAAATTTGACCTTAATCAATAGATCAATAGATCAATAGATCAATAGATCAATAGATCAATAGATCAATAGATCAATAGATCAACCTGGTCAGAAGGGTGGGTGGATGGTGGTTTGATTTACTGATTTAATGCTTTAGACTATGTAAAAACGTAAATTTGGAAGTTATAAACATAAAAAGAATAAGAAATTTTATTTATTTATTTATTTATTTATTTATTTATTTATTTTTTATTTTTTTTTTTCTTGATGGTTCTGAAACCATTATTTTCGAAATCTACAGATCCAATAACATATATAAAGACATCAATATTGTATCATTACACAAATATTTAATAACTCGGCACCGCACCGGAGCCAGCACCGGTGCGGCTGTCAACTCCTACTCCTCTGTGTCAGACTCCTTTTTCATTCTTTCCTTCTTTATTCATCTTTCATCCTTCTTTCTTCCTCCTTCGTCCTTTGTTTTGCACTCTGTGTTTTTTTTTCAGTCAGGACCCCCTCAAGGGGGGTCCTAGACACCCTATACGGACTTATAACCATCATATTCGAGTTCTACGGTCTCTATAACCTATATAAACACACCAACATTGTTGTTATACGAATGTTTATTAACACGGCACCGCAGTGGCTCCAGCACCGGTGCCGGAGCCAACTCCTCAGATTCCCATATCAACTATTTCTAGAAATTCAATTCTGAATCCTCTCACCAAATTTCAGCCAATTACGAACACTTCGATTTTTTAAGAGGGGTGGGGTCCCCCTCGGGGGACCCACGGGGACGTAACCTCGTCTGCGACGAGGTTATGTCACCATCTAACCCCCCTCCAAATTTTAACCCGATACGATAACTCTAACCCATATAGATATATATCGGAGCCATAGGCTGAGCTGGAGCCGGAGCCTAAAAATCATTTAATAATAATAATAATAATAATAATAATAATAATAATAATAATAATAATAATAATAATAATAATAATAATAATAATAATAATAAAAATAAATAATAATAATAATAATAATAAATAATAATAATAATCAATAATAATATATAATAAAAAAACTTAGAGGATGAGACGGAATCGGCGCGGTGCGGTGCGGTGCGGTGGGGTGCGGTGCGGTGCGGTGCGATGCGGTGCGGTGCGAAGCGGGGCAGGAGTCGGAGTCGGAGTCGGCTCAAAAATTGAATCCTTCTACGAAGGATTCAATTTTTTTCGATGTAATAATAATAATAATAATGTGTATGTGTATGTGTATGTGCGCGCGCGCTCTCGCGCGCTGACGTAATCTCGTCTCCGACGAGATTACGTCATCACGCTCGAACCTAACTCTCGTTAGGCTTAATTTCGGTCGCTCAGATCCCGCAAAAAGAGCGTAAACCAAATATCGGTGTCCACCCTCGGGGGTGACCCCCCTCTATATACATCCCACCAACTTGAAATTTACCCTGTTTTCGCCTTAACCATATAATAGCTTATATTCCAAGTTTAAAGCAAATATCTCTAGTCCTTCATATGCGAAAAGGGTGGTCTCGCGCATGGTGGCCCAAATACTACTATATATATATATTATATTATAATAATATATATATATATATATATATATATATATATATATATATATATATATATATATATATATATATTATATTATATATATATATTATATATATATATATATATATCTTACAAAAATTAAGGTATATATATATATTTATATATATATTATTTTATTTAGTGATGGGACGATTAATCGTCATCGTCAAAAATCGGCAAATCGGCATATTTTTTCTCAATCGTCATCGTCATCGTCAATTTTCTGCCGATTAATTTTTGCCGATTTAAATTAGGAAATATTAACACCAAGAAACGGAGAAAGTTATGCTTTCTCCATCAATAATTTATGAGTCTCTAAATTTAAGTACTAGAATTTTTGTATGGTCTGTTATGTTCTCACATATTAAAATTTTTTAAAATCAATGTTTTGAAGATACTTCTATATATTAAAATTACGTAAAATATTAAGTTGAAATATAAGGATCATGAATGATTTAATATAAGTAAAGTCATTTTAACGTTCTCAAAAAAATAAAAAAAAAAAAAAAAAAAAATTTCTGGCATGGACTTTTCCAGCTGTTTTATACTAATTCTGGGGTGCTGATTTCAAATCTCATCTCAGATTTGCTCTATTACATCCCATTTCTATGCAATCGGCAAACCCCATTTTCATGGATTTTACCCGAAATTAACACTTTGTCACTGATGATTGCAAGTTGTTTGCGAGTCAGTAACTGCTTTAGTGATAAAAGATGGTATTGTATTTGGACAATAGTGTGTTTATTAATATCATTTTATGTAATTTTAGCATTATTACATTAGTTACATTATTACAATATTTTTTGTACATTAAATTTATGTAATATTTTTTCAATTTGCAGGTTGTGATCTTAAATAGCTACAACCATCCAAAGAGGAGATGCCGTAATGAAACAGATATCTTCTGCTAATCTGTGGGACTTCACTTTGCAGGATCCAAGGGCGCCACAGTAATACCTTTGTCAAGAGGGTGTATCTTGCCTACTTTAAAAGTAGGAAAAATGGGGAGACAAGACAAAAACTCAGCTCCTAACAAAGTGTGTAAAACGTGTGTTGAAACATTGCGATCATGGTCTAAAGGAAAGAATGCTAAGCTGAGGTTTGGTGTGCCAATGGTTTGGAGAGACAACCAACAAACCATTTGGATGACTGCTACTTCTGCCTTTGTAGTGAAAAATGTTTCAATAGACAAACGAACAATCACTTACAATAACCAATATTCCATCTGTCAGACACAGCAGTTGAACTCTGTGAGGAAATACGCAGCTGCCTGTATTTACTGAGATACGGAGATTAATGTTGAAAATATCAGTTTACCTTCTTCTACAGATGATGGGCGATGATACTCGACCGAATATACGCGCCATCTGTACAGATTCTGATACATTGCTATGTTTAGTCAGAAGCCTGAATTGATTGATTCTGCGTCAGAAATTTATAGGTTTGCCACAGCAGCCTGCTGAATGTTGGCTTCCCAGCTGAAAGAGAACAGGAATACTCAGACCTGGCACTAGTGGCTCTTTCATGCGTAAACAGCCAAGCAGCTAGCGAAAAGTATTCCATTCAAGTTGGTCAACTTGTTTTATTGTAGAAGATTGTTGGAAGGGATTCTTCCAATTGTTGAGAACTGCTCGCATATGTTCAAGTGGAATGGAGCCTTTTTATTACAGTAGTAAAAAAGTTTGGAAATGTGTGTTTACTGCACACAACAATATTTTTATATTGTTCAATTTCCAATAGGACCCTCTGTACCAAACATAAAAGAAGAGTGGGGTGGCCAACCATCAAAGAAAATTCTGGAAGATTGCAATACGATTCTTCATCGGATGGTTAATTTGTGTGGATTTGAAAATGATTTAAGTTTAATGCCTGGGGCCAGCAAGGAGATTACAAACAAATACCCTTGTTTCCTGTGCTACTGGGACAGTAGGGCTACATTAGAAAACTGGGTGACAAAGACCTGAGCACTCAAAAATTAGTTTTGACGCTGTGGCACGAACATCAAGATGGGCTCGTCAGTTTGATAGGCAATAAAAAAAATTGGTTTTCCCCACTGACATAAAACTTGGTTTAATATGAAGCAATTCCGTCAAATGCTCATTGATCACACTGAAGATTGCTTCAGCTATATTTTTTCAAATTTTTCCAAGTCTCAGTGCCGAGAAGATAAAAAAGGCAGGAATTTTGGAATGGCCCTCAAATAAAGAACTCATCAGTGATCCAAAATTGTGACAACAAACAACAATGAATGCATGACTGCGGCAGAGGCACGAGCTTGGATGCAATTCTCTGGAATATGTGGTACAGGAAATTTTCTTGGGAACCAGGAAAAGAGGACACTACAAGAGATTGTGGAGCAAGCTTGCTCTTTTGACGTTCCTAAGCACTTGGATGTAAGAACTGAGCATCAAAGTTCACATACTTACCATAGTCAATTGGGCCGGACTTTTCCAGAGAACTTGGGTATGTGAGCGAAAGAGCAAGGTGAAACGCTTTCATCAACACCATTAAAGTTATGGAAGCAACGCTACCAGGCCGATGGGGACACACATGATCGGCAGATTACTGCTCGGTCCTTGATGCAGAGTACAATTCTACCAAGCTAAACATCGAGAGATCGCTCAAAGATGAGGTATTTATGCAAATGTATATCACTATTGGTCAATTTACATTTTTATAAATACTTTTCCCTAATTTCACATGTCAGATTTCTAAAATGGTACTAAGGCATATCACTCACATTTTATATGCATTCACTATCACACAACAACTTCGTGCTACGGATCTTTTAAATGCAATTTTTTCATTATTATTGTTATTTGTTATCTTACCTTATTCTTATCTGTAAGTCTGTTCAGATATTCAAGAAAATGATAATAAATTTGCTGTTTATTTGAAACTGCAATATGTGATATTTCAAATACCTGATGTGATAGACAAAAACCGATGACAGATTTGGAATCAGCATCCCAGAATTACCTTAAAACCGTTGGAAAACCTTATGTCAGAAAAATACTGTTGACCAGTGTTATTAATCAAGAGGAATTATTATTATTATTATTATTATTATTATTATTATTATTATTATTATTATTATTATTATTATTATTAATTATTATTATTATTATTATTATGAAAAAGACTATTGTATCAGGGCGGTTATAAACATTATATCGTTGTATAATAGAAATGCTTTATTTCTTGATTTTTAATTGCACTATTCCTGTCAAAATGGAAAGACATGCAAAAACTTAAATAATAAAAAAAATAAATAATAAAAAAAAGATAGTGAAAAACAGTCTAAGATTGCAGAATAAAATTAATCTAAAAATAAATTCCATGTGGTTCTACTCAAGTAATAAAATGCAGTCAACTTTTCCTATGTAATTTTAAAACCAATCGCCAACCTTAATATATTTAGTTTCCCTTGTCTCTCTAGACATTTATCATGTTTATCTAACTATCTATCTATCTATCTATTATTTATTATTATTATTATTATTATTATTATTATTATTATTATTATTATTATTATTATTATTATTATTATTATTATTATTATTATTATTATTATTATTATTATTATTATTATTATTAATTATTATTATTATTATTATTATTTTATTATTATTATTATTATTATGTATTATTATTATTATTATTATGTATTATTATTATTATTATTATTATTATTATTATTATTATTATTATTAATTATTATTATTATTATTAATTATTATTATTATTTTTATTATTATTATTATTATTATTATTATTATTAATTATTATTATTATTATTATTATTATTATTATTATTATTATTATTATTATTATTATTATTAATTATTATTTTCTTATTATTATTATTAATTATTATTTCTTATTCTCAATAATTATTATTAATAATATTCTTAATAGTATTGTGTATTGTTATTTTATTATCGTTATCATTTTTTTATTAATTATTATTATTATTATTTATTTATTATTATTTAATTATATTATTATTATTATTTTTTATATATTATTATTATTATTATTT
>JABUQX010060373.1:0-2500 GCA_015478945.1 Trachelipus rathkii
AATATCAGCTGTTGTTGATGGGCGACTTCTTCTTTTTCTGTAATAGTGGTGTTCCTCAGATTTCTGTTCTATCCACTTTATTCCTGCATTTCATCAATGATCTTCTCATCCGGCACATCTAACTCTTCACTCATATGTCGTGACATTGACCCCTTACATTCTCAACAACTCATTATCAATTCTGCTCCCTCTTTTACTTCTAAAATTGCCGTCTCGTTCTACTGCACATCTTGTCCGATTGTCTATTGTTCAGCTGATATGGATAGAAATTTCAGGGTTGGGTCGTCTCAAGCTTGTGAAGTTTTTCAATTCTTTAAAACCCCAGCTTCTACAAATCTCCCTCTTTATTAAACTTAAACTTTTTTCTAAACGTCTATACAATAGTAATATTTATAAGGGTTTTCAGTTTAAGTTGTTGAACAATGAAATATCTTTTAAGAACAAAGAAATTAAGAAAATAGACCGACAATTTAAAGTTAACCATGATGAGTTGAGGGCAAATTAAACCTTTTTAGACTTTATGTTTATTACCAATACAAGGGTCTCATCCGCCTTGTATGGAGTAACTGCTCTCATATCTGTGGGGTGCGGGGGCCTCTGTTTTCATCCGGCTTTTGGATAGGGGTCGAGTCAAACGCCAAAAGACTGATAAACTGTCGATGTGCTTCTAGTTCACTTGACCCTCTATATTTGCGGCGCGATGTGGTGCTTTATCCCTTTTCTATAGGTACTGTAAAAAAGGCAAGTGCTCGAGGTAACTTTCCACAGCATACCACCTACCTTTACGACGCCCTCGTAGCACAAGGGGTGCTGTGTTGGCCATGAGTCTTGTGTTGATGTTAGTAAACCTCCAGACTGGTTCGCTGTGCGGTGCTTCTTTCTTTCTCTGCCACTCTGCGTCTGCGGAATTCTATTCCATCAATCTGTGTTTCCTACTCAAGTTAATTTCCTGCACTTTAAAAGCCGCGTCGTGCTCAAATCTGCGTAATTTGCGTTAGATGGATTTTTGAGGCGTTCAACACCCCACTCCTTGAATAGGTTCTGCCCGTGAGCGGCTGTGACAACTGTAAAAAATAAAAAATAAATAAAAGGTTTTAATAAGGAATTCTTTAAGCTAGCTGAAACCCCACAAGAATGGCATCTCCGACGGTGAACCACTTCTAGAATGCATTAAAATAGCATAACCGAGGAGTTTGCTCGCTTGACAAAAAAAATAAAATAAAAGAGACAAGAAGTGGCAGCCGCTTATCTGCAACCCGCTGGCAAAGAGCACTGATAAGTGACGAATGGTGGCTTTTCAGCAAATAAACCTACTGAAGAATGAGGATTTGATATGTTAGACTTGATAAGTTCATGGCCGAAATTGCACTGACATCTCATTCACCTTCAAAGAAATCACACCAAAGAACCTCATCGTAAAAACTGAAGAGACAGTCATCAAGGAGCAAAGATAATTCAAATTTGCAGTCTGTGAAAGAGGAGATGAGGCTCTACGAAAACATGAGATGCTGCCTACAGAAGAGAATCCTTTCATGCGTTGGCATGAAAATGGGCCAAGGTTTTCATTATTATCCGTGCTTGCAGGCAAATAATTTTCAGCACCTCCTTCATCAGTCGAGAGAGACGCGTATTTATAGTGTAGGTTAGGTAGGAATGTTTAAACACCCAAAAAGGAACAGTCTCTCGCCAGATACTAGTGAAAGCTTATGTTTTTTGCATCACAATTTGTGAAGTTATTAATATTAGTATTGAATGATATATCTTAAAGGAGTATTTTATTATGTCATGTTTAAGTAATAGCGTTTTTTTATTTTAACTTTTCGGCTGATTAATTGAGGTCTCTTCTTTCATTATTTTTATTCTTTATATTGTAGCTAGTTAAAGAATCTTCTTGTAAATTGTAATCATGTTAAAACATAAAAGCTAGTAGCTAAACTTTGTTAATACTTACTTGAAAATGGAAATGGAATATTTTTTAAATAAACACAAACATTAAAAAAGTTATTAATATTAATTTTGCTATTATTATTCCTTAAAGGTACTATTTTAATTTATAAAAATAATATACTTGGATCACCAAATATAAGAAAAAACAAAAGAATTTTTGACTAAAGTTTACTTTGGGGGTTTTGTACAGGAAATGCAATCTTGAGTTGCCTAGCAGTGCACAAAATGTTCTAACTTTTTGCTGTTGTAGTTATTATATTAATTAAAAGTATCGGTATCGTTATCGGCACCTAAAAAAATAGAGGATCGGTAGAGTATCGTATCGGCCTCTTTTCTGGTATCGGTACAACAATAATAATATATATAAATAATATGTATATATATTCTATATTTAAATATGTACTAATATATAAATATAAATTTATCAATATATATATATATATATATATATTTGTGAAATCTTACACATGTTCTAAAACATGATTCTTGTTTCGAGGTCTTGAGGATTTCATTTTCTGCCCATCGAGCCACATTTCAAAAGATTATAAAAAAC
>JABUQX010060373.1:5000-22500 GCA_015478945.1 Trachelipus rathkii
ACATAAATTCTAATAATAATCAATAATATTAATAAAAGAATTAACAATATAAGTACTTTATATTACGAGTAGGCCTACGTAATGCTATTATTAAAAACTTAAAAAAAAATTTTTTTTGGCATTTTTGAATGGCTGTATTTCTTAAAACAAGCAAATAAATACCAAAGTCAATATTGCAGGTGAAGGAACATCTATGGTAGTAGTATAATGTGTGAAAATTTCAGATTTTCAGATTTTTAGCACTTACCTCATCAGAGATATTAAGGTTCAAAGTTACCGATTTTCCGAAAATTGATTTTTGGACCCCCTGTAAATTTTTTTAAAAATATTACAAACTTCAAATAAGTTTAAGTTTAAACCATACTTTAGTAGATGTATCCATCACACAAATTTTATATCGTTTAAAATTATTTCCCTTCTTTTAACTAATACACCCACAAAATGGAAAATTTTTTTCTTACGATTTTTAACATAATTTTTCGGATTCATTTCATGGTGAAATATTATTTTTCCAGAAATAAAAAAAAAAAACGGAAAGGCCCAAAATGTTACTTAAAAGTATCCCTAACCAAATCACTCTCTATGAAATTTGGTATAAGAATTACCAATATGGAGATATGACTTAAAATGTTACCTCTATTAAGTGATTAAATTTTGCTCCACCTGGTACAACATTTTGGCTCACCCTGTTACAAAAACAACCAGAGTAAATCTACAAAAAACGAATGGTGGTTTTGGAACTTGCCAGGGATAAAACATTAAAACTGCCTTGCAAAAATAAAAGTTTTCAAAATTATCAAGCGGCCAACTTCCATTATTTTGGTACGGAAAAAATGGATAGACCCATTCATCTCCCCCTTCCTCTTTCACTTTATATTTTTCCCCGATCTTTAATGCCTTTACATTTAACACCTTCGCTTGTTCTTGTTCTTCATCTTCCTCTTCACTTGTTTCCTCTTCCTCCTCTGTTTCCTTTACTGCTGTTCTAACTCCAGTTAAATAATCTTCATCATCTTCACTACTCTCCTCATTCTCACTTAAACCTAAATTGTCCTCTTTCTCATTGTCACTTTCGTTGTCTTTATGACCCGCCTTTTGTATTCTTGTAATGTGAATTTTATTCACTTCTCTCATCAATCCACCATGACGTACCCAAACTGTTTTCCCTTCTATCCCTATGACCTTACCAGGTCCTCTCCATTTGTTTTCGTTTTTTTTCTTATAGAAAACTTTATCCCCCATTCTAGCATCCTCCAATTTATGATTTTCTAACATTTCTCTTTAGGGCCCTTTTTATTCTATTTTTACAATCCACGCTGTGTATTTTTTCTTCTACCTGTTCCTGTATTTCCATGAGTTCTCTCAACCTCTTCCCTTCTATCTCTGTTTCTAGTTCACCGGGTGATTGTTCATCTATCCCTCTCATAGTTCTGTTTCGGCTGTTTCTTCCAAAAACCTTCTGTAATGGAGAAAAGCCATCACTCATGATAGTTTCATTCTTTGCACATACTATCCAATGCAAGATCCATTTTTTCCCTCCTATCTTTTCTTCTTTCATTTTTCGTTAACTCTCTTTTATTATCCCAACCATCTTTTCGCACTTTCCATTACTCCAGGGACTTTCACTCGCGGTACTCAATAATTCTATCCCCCATTGATCGGTAAATTCCACAAACTCTTTGTTTTGGAATTCTCTTCCTCCATCTGTTAAAATTTTCTCCGGAACCCCAAAAACGCTCATCCATTTTTCTAATACTACTTCTATTAATTCCTCCGGTCTTTTTGTCTTAATCCATTTTGATTGACAAAATCTCGTATCCCAATCAATGATTACCAGAAATTTTTCCCCTTCTAACTCCCCTATATCTAATGCCACCACCTCATTGAACTTTTTTGTCAACGCAATCCCCACTACCGGTGTACTTGTGTTCCTTTTGTATTTTTTGCAGATTGTGCATTCTTCACAAATCTTTCTCATTATTTCCAATTTCCCCTTTTTTACTTGATCAAAAGTAGGATCGTCTACAAACGCTTTTTCAAGCATGTCCTTCAATTTTCCGTATGAACAATGTCCAAATTGGAAATGTAATTTCATGCAGTTTTTTCGCCATTTATCATCATTTCCCCAAATGTCTTCCCTTTTTATGTTGAACCATATACTCCCCTCATTTTCCTTATCCCTTAATTTCACCCTTAAATGCCCCTTTTCGTCTCTTATTACATTTATTCTTTCTTCATTAATGAAATGATTACCTGTCATCTCCATTGTTTGGAAATCTATTTTTGCTTCGATTTTTTTTAACACCTTTGTCCCAATCAACCAAGGGATATTTCCTTCTATCACCTCTGTTTCTAGAAGAACTTTTTTATTCCCCCATTTTATCGGAATATTCATCTTTATTGTCCCATTATATTGTTTTTCCCCAAACCAATATTTAGTCTTTATTTCTCTTTCGGTTCCTTTCATCCTTTTAATTTCCTCAACACTCATGGACCCTATCACTCTGCCTAGTCATAATTCCCCAATTACTGTATTCGAACATCCCGTATCTATTATACCCCATACATCCTCCCAAGGATCCTCCTCAGATACATTTATTTCTCCCAACAGTACTGTTTCATCTAATTTCTTTTCTTTCTCTGATGTACAATGATATTTCAAATGACCCTTTCTCCCACATCCATAACATTTACTTTCTTTAAAACGACATTTATCCTCCTCATGTCCTTCTACTCCGCAACCCTTACACCTCTTTTTGCTATCTCTTTCAGGGCAATTGTACCTCATATGACCTTCCTTCTTGCATCCATAACAAATGACTTTCTTCCTGTCCACTTTCTCTCCCCACCATGATCTCTCTGTTCTCTCCATATTTTCTTTCATTCTCTCTCCCAACACCCCTCTTAAAACCTGACATACTCTTTGATATTTCACCTCTCCATCCAGTACCCCGTTGACTATCTTCTCTTCATTCACATCCAAACCACTTCTGACCAATAACAATCCTCCTTTGTGCTCTTCGCTCAAGGCATCCATACCAGTGGCCATGCTTTTTCTCAATACCGCATCGAATCTGCTTACATAATCTTGTATACTTTCTCCCTTCTTTCTCTCTATCCTAAATAAATCATTCATATTCTCGATTTTTTCGCGTTTCTCATCCATCCGATATTTTTTATCCAGAATATCTATTATTTTCTTCCATCCTTCTTTCTCAGTTATATCATCTCTCGATAGATCTTTTACCAACTGCCAAGGTTCCCCTGATAACGCATTCCTTATGCTTATGCCAGGATATTTTTCTATCTCTTTCACACTCCAAACCCAATCCTCCACTTTCCCCTTCCATTCCATATATTCCTCCTTATTTCCAACAAACTTAGGACATTTATCCCCCTTCCTAGTTTCCATTACGATTACGATTGATAAATGAAAATTGATTAATCTACTCTTAATTATTATTACCTTGCTATTCACGGATGACGACCAGTCAACCTCAATAACTGTATAATAGTTATGCTAGATCCCAACGCGCGCGGGGAACAGTACCCCTATTATTATTTGTTATTGTGGTTGATTCCCTTAATATGATTTTTGAAAAGTCCCTCAAATCTCTGATACACCTTTCTCTCTGGCTTTCTGGTCTTATCAACTACCAGATCGCTCTTATTCACTATTTTATTCTTATAATTCACAATTCAGATAATATAAAGATTCATTTATCAAGTCCTTCTATTCCTATAAAAGAAACAAGAATTAACCAAACAAGCATAATAAAATGATACTTAGAATTTTAGCCCAGAGACCCCTGCTGCAAGGAACTGTGTTCCCAGGTATCAAAAATACTTACAGAATCCTTGCGTAACCTCTCTCATGAATAGGACATATATCAAACCTACAAAACAAACACAATATATATATATATATATATATATATATATATATATATATATATATATATATATATATATATATATATATATATATATATATATATATATATATATATATATCGTGATACAGGAGTTATATTATTATTATTATTATTATTATTATTGAGTAGATATATTATTGTTATTATATTATTATTATTATTATATATATTATACATATATATTAATATATATATATTTATATATTATATTACACCGTATACATATATATTATATAAATATAGTATATATATATATTATTAATATATTACTATATATTATTATATATTATTATTATATATATTATGTTATTATTATATTATTATATATATATTATAGTTATATATCTATATATATATATATTATATATATATATATATATATACTCTATATATATATATATATTATTATTATATATATATATATATATATTATAGAGTTATTATTATTTATATATATATATATATATATATTATTATATATATATATATATATATATATCTCTTCAAGGAGTAGCGAATGCATGCCTCGGAGATGGTCGTGGATCGCCATAAACGGCTGGCGAAATTGTATGAATCGTATGGGTACATGGAATGTCAGAGGAATAAATGTTGAGGAGAAGAAGAGAGGTGATGGATGTATTTAGAAAGGGCAAATTTGATTTGCTCGCTGTGACTAAAACAAAGATGAAAGGAAACGGTGAAAATGAGTGGTAAGGTGTGAAATGTGTGCTGGTGTGGAAAGGAATGAGAGGGGGAGAGAAGGAGTTGCAATTTTGATGAGTGACTTGTGGTATAGAGCTATGGTAGACTTTGTGTGTGAGTCCTAGAATTCTAATGGTTAAATTTAAGTTTGAAAAGGTCAAGGTATGTGTGGTTGTGACGTATGGTCCATCTGAGGGAAACGTTGAAGAGTACGATTTTTTTGGGATAATCTGAATGATGTTTTGGATGGGGTGAGTAAAAGCTTCAGATTGATAGTGTTGGGGGACCTGAATGGTTGGATAGGTGATCAAAAAAGGGATGGTATAACAGGTGGTTTTGGGGTGTCAGGAGAAAATGAGAATGGTAGGAAGGGGATTGATTTCTGTGAGGGGAGAGGTATGTGTGTAAGTAATACTTTCTTTAAACACAAGAGTATCCATAAGTATACTAGAGTTGGTGTAGGTAGAGATGGTATCGAAGTGAAAAGTATGATTAATTTTGAGTTGAAGATGTTGAAGTATGTGCTTGATGTTAAATCAGTGAGGGGTTTAGGAATGGGATTATCAGATCATTATGTTGTTCTATGTAAAATTAAATTATTGGGGGCTTGGATGGAGAGGAAGGTGATACAGAAGGAAGTGGGTAAAATTAAGAGAGAAGTTAAGTGAACAAGGTAATAAGGATAAGTATGTAAGAACGCTCGCAAGTAAATCAGTTGAATGTGAATAAGTTGAAACAACAAATCTGGGAGCAAATGAAGGAAGCAGTTGTTAGTAGTAAAAGAAGTATGTGGATATGCTAAAGTAGAAGTAAGAATGTTAACAGTGAGTGTAGAATGAAGAGGTGAAGCAAGCTGTTAAGCAAAAAAGAAGCATGGTTGAATGTACTAAAGCAAATGATGAAGTTTCAAAGAAAGAGTTTGGAATTATAAGGAGGAAAAAGAAAAACTAAAAGTTGCATGATGTAGGAGAAATCAAGACTTAAATGAGCAATTTGAGGGAGGATGAATGGGGTTTACAAGGAATAGGAAGCTCATCTAGGAAGCGCGAAAGGTTAAGAATGAGAATAAGGGGGAAACCTGCTTAGAATAATGAATAGGGATGGTGCTTGTAACTGATGAAATGAATGAGGGGAGTGTGGAAAGAACACTTCTAAAATCTGCATAATATTGGCAGTAATGAAGAGGTGATAGTGAATGTGTGTGGGTTTGATGGTGCAAGAAGGAATAGGTATTTTTGGGATGATGTTATTAGCAAGGAGGAGGTAATGGGTAGAGTGAGATAGTTGAAGAATGGTAAATCTGCAGGTATAGATGAAATTACTGGTGAAATGATCAAGAATACGAGATGGTGATTGATTGGTTTTGAAGTTGTGTAACAAAGCGTTTATGGAGGGTATAGTTCCAAGGATTGGAGAAATCTGTAATAGTACCCTTATATGAGTGAAACTAGATATAAGGGAATAAGTTTACTGAGTGTTGTAGGGAAGATATATGATGGTACTTTGGTTAGAAAGAAAAGCGAGTGACTGAAGGACTGATTAGTGAAGAACAAGGTGCGTTTAGGAGTGGTAGAGGATGTGTGGATCAAATCTTTACATTGAAACAAATGATTGAGAAAATGAGGGAGAAGAAGAATAAATTGTATTTAGGTTTTATGGATTTACAACAGGCGTATGATAGGGTTAATAGGGAAGCTCTATGGCAGGTGTTAGTGATATATGGTGTTGGTGGTAGGCTTCTGAATGGAATCAAAAGTATGTATGACGATAGTGAGGCGTGTGTAAGAATAAATGGTGTCAAAGGTGATTGGTTTAGTATTAATATCGGAGTGAGACAGGGTTGTGTTATGTCTCCTTGGTTATTCAACTTGTATATGGATGGGGTTATGAAAGAATTAGAGGTGGGGGTGGCAGGAAATGGTGTTGATCATGAGAATGAGATGAGTTAGTGCGCCCACTGTTAGCATGTGATTAGATTACTGTCTGGTGGTGAATCTGAAGAGAGTTTGAGAGGATTGGTAGAGAGATTTGGCACAGTGTGTAAAAGGAGGGGCTTGAAATAGGAACCGACCGGGGCCCCGGCCAAAAATCAGGAAAAACCGAGGTTTTCTACCGGGGTTAACTGTAAATTTACACTAAATAATAGAGGGTTAAATCAAACAAAATAAAAAAATGTTTTAATTCCATTACTCCTTTGTTATAAATTGATGCAAAATATATAAACATACCTAAAAATAATCAATTTTTTTTTGGTATTTACTATGATTTCAAATTAAAATTGAGGCCAAATTATAATTTTTCCAAGTTTTTAACAAAAATATTCGAAATTTGATACTATATCAAATGAATTCGGAAAAGGAAATAAATATAATTGTTAAAATATTAATGTATTTATTTATTTAAAGTAAATATCTTCAAGAAAATCAAATATTTTCCGAAATCTCTTTTCAAAATTATTTATTTAATTGAATTAATATATATATATATATAATATATATTATTATTATTATTATATATATATATATATATTATTATTATATTATTATATATATATTATTATTATTATTATTATATATATATTATACATATATATATATATATATATATATATATATATATAAATGGTATATATATATATATATATATTAGTTATTATTATTATTATATATTATATATATTATATATATATATATATATATTATATATATATATATATATTATTATTATTATTATTATTATTATTATTATTATTATTACATATATATATATATTATAATCGTATCAATATATATATAAAGTTGTCCACAATTAAATCTGAATTATTATGATTATATTATTAATATAGATATATATATATATATATATATATATATATATATATATATATATATATATATATATATATATATATATATATTAGGGATGTGCAGAATAGTGAAAAAGAAAAATACAGAATATTCGTTAAAGTATTCGGTCGAATCGAATATTCGGCCGAATAATCATTTCGCTATTCGGCCGAATAGTTATTTCAAATATCATCCATTTAGGGAAAAATAAAGAAAACTTACACTGGTCAACAAAAAAGGTGAAATTCTTGGATGGACCTTTGTAGCAGATATATAGTAATTCGGAGGTGCTGATTCCATATATATTCTCGGATTTGCTGTATCACATCCCGTTTTCGTGCAATCATGGATCCTTATTTTTGCATATTCCCTAGGAATGACAAAATTCATGTGCGCACTACGTAGGCTGTATAGACGTTACCTTCCGCATATATCTACAGTAGCAGCAAGTTTACTGCGGTCGATATTCGGGAAGCATGTGATAACTTTAGTACGTCTACATGTATGGATGCCAATGACCTGAATGATGTCTATCACCCATCTGAAATACAGTCGGATGGTCCGTCATTGTTCACCCAGTGAACTGAACGATCTTGTATGAGAGTTGTATTTGCCGAAGTTGTCCTGAGCTGTTGGCTTCGAGGTTGCATTAAAAATGACTACTGGACCATGGCACAAGAGTAACATTTTATTGTAACAGAGAAGCAGAGCTGCGGAGGCTCTTCCAGTCATATGGTAACCTTGTGTATTGCAGTGAAGTTGCAGGCCTACTACTCGCTATGGGACTCCCAGCATACGATGCAGGTGAGTGGCGACTGCTTATTGACACTTCCAAGAGCAGTTTAAAGTGTGTGTTGTTACACAACGGCAACAGGTATGCTTCGGTTCCAGTAGGGTACTCGGTACGGATGAGAGAGGAGTATGCAAAAATCAAGACAGTTTTGAGAGGCTACAATATCAGGTACATGGATGGTAAATATGCGTCGACCTCAAAATGGTAAACATTTTGCTCGGTCAGAAAGCATGTTTCACCAAATATCTCTGCTTCCTGTGCTTTGAGACAGCCGGGCGGCAAAGGATCACTGGACCAAAAGAGAATAGCCACCGAGGGAAACCTTGACGCCAGGTGACAGGAACATCGTACGTGAACCACTTGTACAGAGAGTAAACATCATCTTACCTCCACTACACATAAAATTTGGTTTGATGAAACAATTTGTGAAGGCCCTGGACCATGATGGTGAATGCTTCCGCTATATATGCTCAACGTTTCCTGGTCTGAGTGACGAGAAGAAAAAAGCTGGGATATTTGATGGCCCACAAATACGGACACTCCTCCGTGATGCTGCCTTTGCTACAACAATGACTGTGTTAGAGGCAAGAGCGTGGAATGCTTTTTCAGATGTAGCACAGAATTTTCTGGGGAACAGGAAGGCCGAGAACCACCAACATTGTACAGGAACTGCTAGACAGTTTTCATTCTCATGGATGTAAAATGAGTTTAAAGTTGCACTACTTACATTCTCACCTAAGAAAATTTCCGGATAACCTAAGCGATGTTAGTGATGAGCAGGGTGAACGCTTCCATCAAGATCTAAAGTTCATGGAAGGACGTTACCAGGGCAAGTGGGATATCAATATGATGGCCAACTATTGTTGGAGCTTGAGGGATATTCCAGACGCTATGCACAGTAGATCGTCTACGAAGAGAAAGTTACTACCATAGTAGGTATGTTTACATTAACTAAACCCATTCCTTCTATTACATTCATTGTTGTCCCATATTACTCTTTATTCATAGTTGTATTATATGTTTAACATATATCTATCAAAGACATGTATCATATCATTGCGATTTGTTTCTCTCCCTTCTTATATATCCAATATATATATATATATATATATATATATATATATATATATATATATATATATATATATATATCCCAATAATTGTGATAGACCCTCTTGAAAAAGGTAAAATCATAAATTTTTACAAATCGTGTTACAATATCTCACAAATGCGTATGTGATATGCAAAACCGACACATTTTTGAATCAGCAATATCAATAATCAATTAAAGTAAACCCTGTCCAAGAAATTTATGTTTACCAGTGTTATATACTACACCTTGAGAACACAATAGTAAATAACTACCTCTTACCTATAGCAAACCATTCACATATTAAAAATAATTAAATGAAAATTGAAAAGTTTCGTAGTTAAAGATATATAAGCTCTAAGGTTAAAATGACAGAACATTAGCAGTTCTCCATTTTCAGGGGATACTATTTTTTGTGGCTTCATAAATATTTCCTCCTGGTTCTAAATATTCTTTCACTTTCGACTGATGACAGTGGAGCTGAAAGGTATTTTATTGCTATTTTTTCAAATTCATAAAACTATTTCCAGTGTTTTTCCACCAATTGAAGGGAATATCATTGTCTTCACTGGTCAAAATAGGCAAACTTATATATTTGTTTATTTCTTGATGTAATTCCGTATGTAGCCTTTTACTTTTATGTACAATAATCACATCGTCAGAAGAATGGGACTTTCTTTTTTCACTCACTTTCTTTTCTGTATGACGATTTTAATGCCACAATTTCTTTAAAACAATCATTAAAGAAGTGGAAATGGAACCTTCAGCTTCACTTCCCCCCCATTACGTGAATCATCGTCAGCAGAAGAGTCAGGGAGCTAAATTTTCATGCATTTCTTCCCATGCCTCAAGAAAGTCTTTTTTACTGATTCATCTGATTCATGTTGAAAATTAGCTTGAATCGCCGCTGATCTAAGAAAGTAGCTACACACAAAGATTTATCACATAGAAACTTAGAAAGCCCTTTTTCTACTGATTACTTAAGTTTTCAACGAGTGTAATTATTCCACTGAAGCTTTGCTTTTAATTGCCTTATTTAAAATTAGATTTATTGTGTTAAAATGGAAGGGATCACTTGGGCGACTATTACTTCATGTTTAATGCTTGTTTTAGTGATGTCAAATGGCTCAAGTAATGGAATAATTTTGCCACTGAAAATCAGTCAACATTTTCTGATTGCATTCAGCAGCGTATATAGATAGGGGAACTTTTTGTTCAAACAATCTTTTAAGCATATCATAAGTTCTGTTCCAGCGTGTAGAAACGTCTTGAATTAATTTATGCTGTTTGACATTCAGCTGCATCTGTAAAGTTTTAAGCTTTGGAGCTGCCGTTGCTGAATGGTGAAAATGAGAGGATATGCTTCTGCAAGTAAATAAAATATATTTACCAGACTTCTTACATAATATTGAATCGTGAATGCATAGTTGCAACATGTGAATAAACATGAAATTGATAGCAAGCCACCCCCTTATACCAGCTGCCATGTTTGGTCCATTATCCGGTATCACTAAATGAATTCTATTTTTTGAATATTGAAAATGTCAAAGGCCCTTATGGGATCTGACAAATGACAAAGATTTTCGCCATATTGGCTACAAAATTTGGCTATATTTTTATTTTTTTGGAAAATAAGTTTCTAAAATTTCAATTTTAAATTGAAATAACTTTCCTTTATGTTGACGTAATTTATTGTTTATAAAGCTCAATATTCGGGCCGAATAGTTCGGCAAAAAGCCGAATACCGAATATTTGGTATTTTGGCCGAATAGGCCGAATATATATATATATATATATATATATATATATATATATATATATATATATAGTTATATATATAGTTATATATATAGTTATATATATAGTTATATATATATATATATATATATATATATATATATATATATATAAAAATCCGTTATATCCCCTATATATATATATATATATATATATATATATATATATATATATATTATTATTATTATTATTATTGATTTATATATGTATATATATATATATATATATACATATATACGCTATATATATATATATATATATATATATATATATATATATATATATATATATATATATATATATATATATATATATATATATATATTTTTTATACAAAAATATATATCTACTCCAAAAGGCCCACCCATTTTGCTATTGTAAAAAAGGCCCACCCTGTATCTCCGTATATATGATGTGTAGAGCGAAAAAAATTGGTGGACCTATTAACCCCATCGAGTATGCATGTTTAAAGGTGTTATAATGGTTCAAATTCGATTTTTTGAAATTTTTCAAAAATTTCACCTACTTTTTGACGATCGTGAAAAACCATTTTGGTACTTTTCCAGTCAATACTGCATTAAGAACTCTAGAAATTATATTAATATTGAATTAAATTATGTTAGTCCCATGCAAAAGGTAATCCCACACCAAATTTCAAGAAATTTGGTGCAGCCAATCAACACACAGGTACCATCGAAAAAGACTATCAAAAAGGGCCCATTTGTATGACAAAAAAAGGCCCACTTTTTTTTTGAATGAAAATTGGCCTGTATATGTGTTATAACACCTAACAACATGGTATATTGTTCATTTTTTGTTTACTTTAGTATATTGTCTAAAAACATCAAAAAACAATTTTTGTTATGTAAAAAGGGCCCACCTTTCATAAATGTTATCTAAAAAGGGCCCATCTTTATTTTCACCATTGTTGTAAATAATAAAATAATAACCTAAAAACACAAAAAAAAATTCACTCTAGAGAGAGTTATAAGGGTTGGCCCACTTGGAATTTTTGCTTAATTTGAGGAAATTTACCTTTTTATTTTTTTATTTTTTTTATTTTAATTTAAAAAAAAAAATTTCTTCATATTTAGTCACAAAAAACCTTATATAACAAAATAATAACCTAAAAACACAAAAAAAATTAACTCTAGAGAGAGTTATGAGGGTTGACCCAAATGGGATGATTTTTGAAAAATTTGAGGAAATTTTACCTTTTTTATTTTATTATTTTTTTTATTTTAATTTCAAAAAAAAAAAAAAAAATTCTGCCTATTTAGTCACAAAAACCTTAAATAACAAGATAATAACCTAAAAATACCAAAAAATTAACTCTAGCAAGAGTTAAAAGGGTGGGGCCCTTTTTGTCATACACATGGGCCCTTTTTGCAAAAATTTTTTTTTTTTCACTTCGAGTCTAAATAATTTTTACAATTTTTAAGCAAAACAAAAATTTTTTATGTGGTAACATACATAGGACCTGGCATTCTAAGAACTTATTTTAAAACTCATATATGTTAAATAGTTTAGTAGTTATTGCCAAATTTAAAAGTTGGGCCGTTTTTTAGGTAACAGCACTATATATATATATATATATATATATATATATATATATATATATATATATATATATATATATATATATATATATATATATATATATATATATATATATATATATATATATATATATATATATAGCATATATATATATATATATATATATATATATATATATATATATATATATATATATATATATATATATATATATATATATATATATATAATACAACTTATTTTTCTAGAAAATCAATTATTTTCTAAAAATTTCTTTCGAAAATATTTATTTAATTGAATTAATTAAATGTATTCCTTTTTTATAATTAAAATTATTAATTAATTGAAATTATATTTAATTTTCATCCTAAGTTTTAAGACTTTGTGTTTTTGACTTACATTTCTAATTTTAGCTAACCCCGGCCCTTGAGAGGATTGGTAGAGAGATTTGGCAGGGTGTGTAAAAGGAGGGGTTTGAAAGTAAACGTAGATAAGAGTAAGGTTATGGTTGTGAGTGAGGACAGTCCTCAGTGTGAAGTTATGTTAGATGGTGAACAGCTGGAACAAGTGTCTGAGTTTAAATATTTAGTATATATGTTATATGAGAAGGAAAGGTGTATAATTGTAGTAGAAAGTTGTGAATGGTAGGAAGGTGTGGTTGTGACTAGGGTTGGGAAAGGAAAAAAACAAGCTCGTTTTTTTCCGAAAAAAACGGTTTTTTTCATGAAAAAAACACAGCCTGAAAAAAACAAGTAAAAATTTGTTTTTTTTTGTTTTTTTCAATTAAGTTGTGGAATTTACATGTTTGAACAATTATATTATAAATTTTAGCAAATATGCTCTAATTTTGATTCCAATTTCCTACAAGGTGGAAGCCCCTGAGTTTGTGTTCAAAATTTTTATGGGTTTTCCATATTTTTATTTTATATTCTGAATTTTGATATTCATAATATTTTGTTTGTGGCTTCATTAATGTTTTCTTACTCTGTTTCAGCTTTCAGTAACATTTTTATCATAATTATTTAATCAGAATTTAGAAATGCCACATGCAAAAAGTCGTGTGACTGTACTTTTTAAGGAAAGCAAAGGCCCTCACATGAAATATAACTTTTGTTGTGTAGACGTTGCAAAACTAGTATTTATTGCTCATAATCTAGGCGAGGAGGGAGCGGGATATAGGGGTAGATAGGAATAGTGATTCACCTACAGATAGAGAATAGTGATTCACCTAGGCAGGAAGATGAGGGGGAAAAGGATAAAGTAGTTAAAAATAGGTCTGCAGATAAATATAGAGTTACAGGAATTAGAAATAATAGTTTAAAGATGAGGATCTCGAAAGTCAATCAGCCTGTGACCTGCAGTAACAGGTTTGACTGTCTTCCAGATGGGGAGGGATCAGTGAGTGCCAATGGTAATGTTGAGTTTTCTAAAGGGAAGACTGATACAATGCTAATTGGAGACTCTATGACACGATACCTAGATAGGACTTTTCAAAGTAAGAATAATAAGAAACGAATGAGAGTATGTTATCCAGGTGCCAGAGTGAGTGATATCGTGGATAGGATAGAGAGAGAGATTGATTCTACAAATGTTGATGCAGATGTGATTGTGCATGTGGGTACAAATGATATAGGACATAGAAGGTCAGAAGAATTAATAGAATATTTCTCGATGGACTGGTTCAGCAGATGAAAGCTAGTGGAAGAAGGTGCACGATTTCTGGGATTTTACCTAGGTTAGGTGCAGGTCAGGAATGGGGGAGTAGGGCTTTAGGTGTAAATGAAAGGATTAGGAATTTATGTTTTTCAGAAAATATTAGGTTTTTGGATTTGTGGAGAGAGTTTCTGGATAGGGATCTTTTTGCAGCGGATGGAGTTCACTTGAGTCGTAAAGGTGTTGGGCTTTTCAGCACCAGTTTGGAGACTTGTTTAGCAAAACTAAATATAGTGCTGGCTAAATCGATACAAATAATAGCAATGGTAACGGTTATAGTGGTGATATAAATAAAACTATTACAGACTCAAATAAGGAAGATAGCAAAAAAAATAGCAGCATTTCGAATATCAAATGCTTTTACACAAATGCTCATAGCCTTAGAAATAAAAAAGATGAGTTGATTAGTTATACCATAAATGAGAATCTTGACATTATTTGCATAACTGAGGCATGGGTTAATGAAGAATTATATGGAAACTCTTTCAGGAATATGAAATAGAAAGATATTCACTTTATTTATACCAGCGTAGAGGAAAGAAGGGTGGGGTGTGGCGCTTTATATTAAAAGCAATATTCAATCTGTATTAATGACTGACTTTAAAACTAATCATGATATTGAATCAGTATGGGTAGATATCCTTATGTTCAATAAATCATATAGAATTAGGGCATTTTATAGACCTCCTGGCCAGAGTCAAGAATTAGACTCAGAAATTGTAAAAGAAATTGAGACAGCATGCCACAGTAAAGAAAAAGGTATAGTCATAATGGGTGATTTTAATTTTCCTGGCATTCAATGGAATTCCTTGTCTAATATGGACCATAGTAGTTCAGTATTTATAAATTGTATCCTAGAAAACTTTTTGAGCCAGATGGTCCATGAACCCACAAGACACGATGCACTATTAGACTTTAATATTAACTAACGATGAAAGTATAGTGGGTGAGGTTAGAGTTGAGGAGAATTTAGGACTTAGTGACCATAATATAATTAGATTTAATATAAATGTGATATCTGGGTCCAAATTGCAAGTTAATAAGGAAATGCTTAGATTTCCGAAATGGTGATTTTACCAAATTACGAGACATGCTTAGTATAACTGACTGGGATAAAGAGTTTAAAGACCAAAACTGTTTTATCATGTGGGAACATTTTAAGCAAATTTTAATGAATATTCAGTCAGTATGTTTTAAAGATAAACCCATTAGGGTGGCAAATAGCAAAGAGAAAACCTGTTTGGTGGAATAGAGAGATAAGAGATAAAAATCAATGAAAAGCGTAGATATTTTAAAATATTCAAGGGTAGTAATAGGGGAAGATGATTTTTAGAAAATTATAGGAAAATAGAAACGAACTTAACCAGTCAATAAGAAGGGCAAAGAGAGAGGCAGAAATTAATTTAGCAAGGAATAGTAATAAGAATCTGAAGAAGTTTTTTAGCTTTTATAAATTTAAAAGTAAGAATAGGACAATTGGTCCAATTAAAATTGATCAAAATTTAGTGAGTTCAGATAAGGAGTTGGTCAACATTTTCAATGCTTATTTTGCTTCAGTGTTTACTGAGGAAAGATTAGATAATAGTTTGGAGACTAATAGTTCTTGTATGCATGTAACAAATAGACTTACAGAATTTGAATTTGATGTAAAAGATATTAAACGTTTATTAGATCATATTGATCCAAGTAAAGCTGCAGGCCCTGATGGTATATATGGTAGAATTCTGAAAGAGGGTAGTATCAGCATTGCAAAGGCACTGTATTTGATTTTTAAGCGATCTATAACATTTGGTGAGGTACCAGATGACTGGAAAACAGCATATGTTGTGCCTATTTATAAGAAAGGTAGTAAGGAAGATTTGGGAAATTATAGGCCAGTTAGCTTAACATCTCTGGTTGTAAAGGTTCTGGAAAAGTTACTAAAATGTCATATAGAGAAATATTTAGAAGATAACAAGGTATTGTATGACTCCCAGCACGGTTTCAGAAAGGGTAGGTCATGTCAGACAAACCTTTTAGAATTTATGGAATACATTACTGACTGCATTGACCGAGGAGATCCAGTTGATATTGTATATTTAGACTTTAGTAAAGCTTTTGATAAGGTTCCCCACATAAGGCTGATGAAAAAGTTATTGCAATGTGGTATAGGTGGAGTGGTACATGGTTGGATTAACCCTACATCGGGTATCTTATGTCTGACAGACCGTAAATCCTTATTTATAAAATATTTAAAATATGATAATTTTTAAGAGTTTGAAATTGGTCCCAAAAAATTCTACGTGTTCAAAATGTAAAAGTGATTCAATTATTTTTATTTTATTTTTAGAATTGCTTTATTTATAATAAAAAGCGGTCTGGTAGACTGCATATTACCGATATCGTAATTTTTTATCTTTTGTTTTTTCTATCGATACGCTTGTGAAATTTCATCATCGAACTCCATTGAGCTCTTCCCCCGCAGGGAGTACTTCCCCCGCAGAGATTACTCCCTCATTACCCCCTTTTTTGGTTGGTTGCCAATTAGAAAAATGAATGAATTGCAAACTTTATTTATTATTATTATATAAATGTACAACAAAAAATTTATACTTTATTGTTTCCATATATATATATATATATATATATATATATATATATATATATATATATATATATATATATATATATATATATATATATATATATATATATATATATATATATATATATAAATTGATATTACATTTCATTTTGATATATATATATATATATATATAGTAATAGTTTTATTATTAATATTCGTATTAATTTTTTTCTTATATTATATATATATATATATATATATATATATATATATATATATATATATATATATATTATATACTGATGGTCATTAAATACATCCTTTTTTGTACTTATATATATAGAATTCTTATTCAGATATATTATATATATATATATTATGGTTATTATATATATACATATATTATTATTATTATTATAATATATATATATATATATATATATATATATATATATAAATCTGATATTGTTTCATTTTGATATATATATATATATATAT
>JABUQX010060373.1:27500-31128 GCA_015478945.1 Trachelipus rathkii
TGCTGTATCTCTTCTAACCTTTTTGGAAGGGGATTCTCTTGAAGTTGACGGTTCATCTAAATCAGAAATTTCACCATCAGAGTCACTCCCATCTTCTGGAATTTGTGGAGTATATTCCCTGTGGTTATAATCGTCATACATATTTTCGACTTCTATATTGTCCTCCTCCAACTCATCTTCCTCTTCCAGATCTTCTAATGTGTATTCAATAATAGCCTCTTCATCTAGTTGAAATAATATGGCTTCTTCTTCTAAGGGTCTTGACATTTTGGAACTGGAACTCATTACATATATATATATATATATATATATATATATATATATATATATATATATATACGGTATATATATATACATATATATATATATATATATATAGTGCTGTTACCTAAAAAGGGCCCACCAATTTTGTTATGCAAAAAAGGCCCACCCTGTATCTCCGTATATATGATGTGTAGAGCGAAAAAAATTGGTGGACCTATTAACCCCATTGAGTATGCATGTTTAAAGGTGTTATAATGGTTCAAATTCGATTTTTTGAATTTTGGGAATTTTTTGAAATTTTTCAAAAATTTTGCCTACTTTTTGACAATCGTGAAAAACCATTTTGGTGCTTTTCCAGTCAATACTGCATTAAGAACTCTAGAAATTATATTAATATTGAATTAAATTATGTTAGTCCCATGCAAAAGGTAATTCCACACCAAATTTCAAGAAATTTGGTGCAGCCAATCAACACACAGGTACCATCGAAAAGACTATACGAAAAGGGCCCATTTGTATGACAAAAAAGGCCCACTTTTTTTTTTGGAATGAAAATTGGCCTGTATATGTGTTATAATACCTAACAACATGGTATATTGTTTATTTTTTGTTTACTTTAGTATATTGTCTAAAAAATAGTTTTGTTATGTAAAAAGGGCCCACTTTTCATAAATGTTATGTAAAAAGGGCCCATCTTTATTTTAACTCTTGTTGTATATATACGGTATATATATATATATATATATATATATATATATATATATATATATATAGAGAGTTATAAGAGTTGGCCCACTTGGATTTTTTGTTTAATTTAAGGAAATTTACCTTTTTTTATTTTATTTTTTTTTATTTAAAAAAAAAAAAAAAAAAAAAAAATTTCTTCATATTTAGTCACAAAAAACCTTAAATAACAAAATAATAACTTAAAAACACAAAAAAAATTAACTCAACCAAGAGTTATGAGGGTTGACCCAAATGGGATGATTTTTGAAAAAAAATTGAGGAAATTTACCTTTTTTATTTTATTATTTTTTTTATTTTAATTTCAAAAAAAAAAAAAAAATTCTGCCTATTTAGTCACAAAAACCTTAAATAAAAAAAAAAAACCTAAAAATACCAAAAAATTAACTCTAGCAAGAGTTAAAAGGGTGGGGCCCTTTTTGTCATACACATGGGCCCTTTTTGCAAAAAGCGGGCTTTTTTTTTTTTCACTTCGAGTCTAAATAATTTTTACAATTTTTAAGCAAAACAAAAAAATTTTATGTGGTAACATACATAGGACCTGGCAATCTAAGAACTTATTTTAAAACTCATATATGTTAAATAGTTTAGTAGTTATTGCCAAACTTAAAATTGTGGGCCCTTTTTAGGTAACAGCACTATATATATATATATATATATATATATATATATATATATATATATATATATATATATATATATATATATATATATATATATATATATATATATATATATATATATATATATAAAAAATATATATATATATATATATATATATATATATATATATATATATATATATATATATATATATATATATATATATATATATAGAGGTAAAAGTGTTAATTAACGCGGACACGGAACAGGACGTTGGATTTCAGATATTATCTCACAGGAAGACTCTGTGGGACAAAAAAGATGTTCTAGGGGTGAAATGAAATTTTTAATATTTTATAATTTTTTATAATTTTTTTGTTTTTTTTATATCTCAGGTTATGACCGTCGGATTTAACAAAATTTACAGAAAGACGTGAACCAAACCTTACCTAACCTAACCTAACCTACCTACCTACCTACCTACCTACCTACCTACCTACCTAACTAACCTAACCTAACCTTACCTAACCTAATCTAAGATATTCCAAACATAAACATAAAGAGATCAACTCAAGAATACTTTTAAAATGACGGCCATATACTGAGATGAAATAAATTCATTTCACCCCTAGAACATCTTATTTTGTTCCATAGAGTCCCCCTGTGGAAGAATTTTTAACTGACTTTGTCTATATATATATAAGGCCTATATATATATATATATATATATATATATATAAAGAAAGAGAGAGAGATATAAAGTATAGCATATATATATATATATATATATATGAGTATATATATATATATATATATATATATATATATATATATATATATATATATATAGCATATATATATATATATATATATATATATATATATATATATGGTGAAACTAAAGAAGCTACCCGCATGATATCCTCGAAAACTAAGATAGGGTACAAGAAAAACTGATAACAATATATAATCAGCTGATGAATTATGGAAAAAAATGCAAAAAAAAAATTTTTACTTTTTTTTATTTTTTTTATATCCAAAACTATCGATAGTTTGGTCATATATATATATAATATATATATATATATATATATATGTTATATATATATATATATATATATATATATATATATATATATATATATATATATATATATATATATATATATATATATATATATATATATAAGGGGTATTAATTAGAATTTTTTTTTTCAAACGAAAAGGAGCATCAAGTCAGAGAGAGAGAGAGAGAGAGAGAGAGAGAGAGAGAGAGAGAGAGAGAGAGAGAGAGAGAGAGAGAGAGAGAGAGAGAGAGAGAGAGAGAGAGAGAGAGAGAGAGAGAGAGAGAGAGAGAGAGAGAGAGAGAGAGAGAGAGAGAGAGAGAGAGAGAGAGAGAGAGAGAGAGAGAGAGAGAGAGAGAGAGAGAGAGAGAGAGAGAGAGAGAGAGAGAGAGAGAGAGAGAGAGAGAGAGAGAGAGAGAGAGAGAGAGAGAGAGAGAGAGAGAGAGAGAGAGAGAGAGAGAGAGAGAGAGAGAGAGAGAGAGAGAGAGAGAGAGAGAGAGAGAGAAAGGAAAGAGAGAGAGAGAGAGAGAGAGAGAGAGAGAGAGAGAGAGAGAGAGAGAGAGAGAGAGAGAGAGAGAGAGAGAGAGAGAGAGAGAGAGAGAGAGAGAGAGAGAGAGAGAGAGAGAGAGAGAGAGAGAGAGAGAGAGAGAGAGAGAGAGAGAGAGAGAGAGAGAGAGAGAGAGAGAGAGAGAGAGAGAGAGAGAGAGAGAGAGAGATAGAAAGACACACAGACAGACTGACTGACTTAGAGAGAGAGAGACAGAGAGAGGAGAGAGAGAGAGAGGAGAGAGAGAGAGAGAGAGAGAGAGAGAGAGAGAGAGAGAGAGAGAGAGAGAGAGAGAGAGAGAGAGAGAGAGAGAGAGAGATGAAGTGCGCACGAAAAACTCTAAAGCGTTTCACGATAAATGCGAAACGGCAAAACAACCAAATTCCAAACTGACCAGCAAGTATTT
>JABUQX010060374.1:2500-7500 GCA_015478945.1 Trachelipus rathkii
TCACTATTTAAAACTATTAATAATCTCCTTTTCATCAATTCAGCTCTTATAACCTTCCCCATAGTTCTGAAATCTAGTTTATCTTAATCGTCAGCTAGCATTCCTCATCACTACCTCGTTGGTTACTCTTTTTTGTTACATTCTATTAACATGTCTTACTTCTATTTCCATCACATACTTTATTCAGTTAAATATTATCAGTCCTTGTCCTACTATTCCAGATTTATACATTTGCTGGGAAATTTCTCCCATGAATCTGTTTTATTTTATAAATGCAAATTGTTCATCTCTCTCCATTCAGACATAGGATGATCAGCTCCTTCCTAGTTTTGTCTATTTTTCTAGCTACAAATGTCTAAAAAAAATAGACATTTATAAACAAGGCACAAATTTGTATTAAAAATATTCCATACTATTGGTCATTCTACTTGTTGCCCTTATTTTCACCTTCTCCTCGATTGTTCTTGTAAAATACTTCTGCTTCCTCTACCAAATTGTCAATTACTTTATACTCATCCACTCTCTTCCACAACCACTCAATTTATCCCAAGACCTTTTCTAAATCCAGGAGAAATCAAAAATATTTTCCTTCTATTTTTGAACAGTTCTTTCTCAGTACAAAATAAAATCCTTCTCAAAAGGGCTCCTGATACATCACTTTTCTTATTTTAAATTTATTATTTTCGTTCTTAAATATTTTCGTTATTCATTTTAATTCATTTTTTTTTATTATTTAAATTTGGCATAAAAATAAAATGAAAATCTTCTAAAAATATTTAATATGGAAAAATTTTCCCATATATATTTTTTTTTTTTGAAATTCTTTTATGATTTTCTTTTATTTTTTTTTTTTTTTTTAAAAAAGGAAAAAACTTTAAATATATATATATATATATATATATATATATATATATATATATATATATATATTTTTTTTATTATTTTTTTTTTTATAAAAAAATAAAAATATTTTTTATATAAAAATATAACAAATATTAATAAATTGAAAAATATCTTGAGTGCATCGTATTCATATTTTAAAGTCTTGAAAATTTTATTGAATTATATATATATATATATATATATATATATATGCTGCTCTTATAACTGCTACTATGCTATATATATATATAACAACCTTATATATATATATATAGCACTTATATATACATATATGCTACTATATACCCTATTCTACTATATATATATAGATACCGGTATATATATAAATATATATATGCTGCTCTTATATATATATATATATTTATATATATATATATATATATATATATATATATATATAAATATATCTATATAACAATAATAATAATATATATATATGTATAACGTAAGAGTTTCTATATATATAAAAAGATATTTAATTGAGAAAAACAATCAGATTAATTTATATAACATATATAATATATATATATATATATATGATCATATATATATAAATATATATATATGTATATATATATATAATATATATTTTATAAGAAATATATAATAATATATATGTATATATGTATATATATATATATATATATATATATATATATATCTATCCATATATAACATATATATATAATATATATAAAATATAAATTTAGAATACCATTATATGAATTTACTTAGGAAAATATATATATATATATATATATATATATATATATATATATATATATATATATATATATATATATATAATATATATATATATATATATATATATATATATATATATATATATATAATATATATATATATATATATTTTATTTTACCACGACAATCGGGGGAAAGGTTACTATTTTATGTTTTTCCCGACCAGTGGGCCCATACAAAGTGGAAAGGTGCACAGTTATCAGGGTGATAGTAACCCCAGCCTCAGTCTGAACCAAGTCAAGATATCCCAGCCATCGGTGGGCATGGCTAGGCTCTGGACTCACAGACCTACTGTGCTGAGGCTAATAGGAATGTAGGTGTCTGTATGTGTAATAAAGGTTGTACCGTTGTATGTGTTGGCTATGGATGAGTGAGGTGAGGGTATTGAGATTAGTGTATTAATACACTATGCCGTAAACTGTAATGAATTACAGAAAATCTCCTACAAACGGCAATTTTTCGTGTCCGTCCTGGTGACTAGTCGAAAGTACAAATCCCGTTTAACGAGGACTCGAACTCACGACCCTAAGCGTGCAAACGCACCACTCAACTCATAGTTTTATAGAGTAAAATATATAAATATAAAAATATATAAATATATAAAATATAAATATATAAAATATATAAATATATAAATATATAGAGTAATTTATAGAGTAATATATATATATATATATATTATATATATATATATATCTTATATATATATATATATATATATATATAATATATATATATATATATATATATATATATATATATATATAATATATATATATATATATATATATATATATATATATATATATATATATATCAAGAGGAAGATAATTGGAGGTATTTAAAAATGGGAACAGCAGGAGAAATGAAAAGTATACATGAGAATAGTGAATGAAGACTAAAGAAAAAAATATTAAAACTTTTAAATACAATTCTAAAAAGGATATCAGCTTGCCTTAGAGAGAGACGCGGAGTGGGGAATTTAAGTGTTTGCGATGTTGTAAAGAAAACAAAACTTTTTTTAAAGAGTATGCGATGTTGCAGGTCGTGGCGAACACAGAACCCGATTCGAATCATCCTACGTATCCTGGGTAGAAATTACCTGATGGGTTAGAACCCGTGAGATATTTAAATAAAAAATACCTGTCTTGTAGAAATAAAAGTATTTTTTGCAAGAAAAAGCACACTTCTTGTTGAAAAAAAAAATCTTAATTTTATCATGGATTTGAAATTAATAATAATGAATCATTATTAGTGAAATTGAATTTATGCTTTAAGTGAAGTTGTATAAAGAGAAGATTTCCTTCCCTAAAATCCGTCATACTTTTGTTATTAAACTTCAGCTCATCTTTGTTCAATTTTCAGAAATTTAAAAAAAACAAAGCAAAAAAAAGAAAAAAATTGCTTTTTAATTTTGAGAAGCAACAAAGCTGGCCCTCTTCTGTATTTTTAATTTATTTTACTTTATTTTCTTTACTTAATTTCTGTTTCATGTAATTAATATTTAAAAAGAAAATAATGATTCTTTTGATGTTTCTGAAAGTATTATAAATTTTGCTATAATACGAAAAAGAATCTAATTTATAAGTGCTATTTATGCAACTTATTACAGAATATATATATATATATATATATATATATATATATATATATATATATATATATATATATATATATATATATATATATATATATAGTGGCGTATATAGGGGGGCCAGGGGGGCCATGGCCCAGAAATTTCCTAGTTTCCATGAATTTAAAGTATCATATCCGTTTATAACAAAGTCCAGAAGATTAAATTAATTTAAATATATATATATATATATATATATATATATATATATATATATATATATATATATATATATATATATATATATATATATATACTAGTATACATATATATTTATATATATATATATATATATATATATATATATATATATATATATATAAGAAACGATTTTTGTCTGGCCCCCCCCCGAAAAAAAATCCTGGATACGCCACTGTATATATATATATATGAGACGTAACCTGTAATATTTTGCTGAATAAATTCTCTGATTTGACAGATGGAGATGATTTTAAATAAGACATTAATGGCTCCACTGCGACCAACATCCTAACATCCTAATCACAAAATTTAAAAAAGAAAAATATATACGAAACCAATTTCATTTAATATAGCGCCATTACGAGGATCAGTCCGATTTTATACCTCTTTAATCTGTTTCCCTCAGTCTTTTTCCCGATCTCTCTCTCTCTCTCTCTCTCTCTCTCTCTCTCTCTCTCTCTCTCTCTCTCTCTCTCTCTCTCTCTCTCTCTCTCTCTCTCTCTCTCTCTCTCGATTATCTACCTATTTATCTTTATTTCTTATTTTATTATATTCAATTTCTCTCTTTTTTTCTTGCTCACATTCTCTATTTCTTTTCTCTCTCTCATTTTCTTTCTTGTACTTTCTCTTTCTACATGTGCTCTCATCCTCAGTATATATATATATATATATATATATATATATATATATTATATATATATATATATATATATATATCTTATATATATATATATATATATATATATATATATATATATGCTATATATAACTATATATATATAATTATATATATATATATATACTATATATTATATATATATATATATATATATATATATATATATATATATATACAACATTCTATACCACTCATATATATATATATATATATATATATATGCTGCTGCTGCTCCTTATAACTGCTGCTATATATATATTATTCTTATCTTTATGTTTTTAACATTTTGTACATTTAAATTGTTCATGAGAAGGAAGAAAGTTTTCCATTTCAGTTTTTGACCTTTTCCTTCCCCAGATGAAAAAAGCTTTTGGAAAGTTTTCCGTCCCGAGGAAAAAAAAGAAAAAAAAAAACTTGAAGGAAAAATACATTTTTCTTCAACGTTTTTTTTTATTTATTTTTAATACTTTTTAAAAATAGTTATTTTCTTATAAAATTTAGCAATACAAAAAAAAAAAAAAAAATAGCTGATGTCATTTTAGGAGTTTAGGTTAAAAATATAAAATGTTATTGGCAGCTATTTAAGCTATTTACTCTATCTGTATATATATATATATATATATATATATATATATATATATGTCTTCAGGGCTGCCACATTGCTTCAAGGTACCCCGCCACCTCGGCCGGTCTCCTCCATAGATCTACCAGGGCTGAGATGTTCCAGATTGCTCTGGGTTGAGAGTTAGAACGACAGGTCAGAAGGAAGTGAGAGACTGTTTCAGGGGCCAGGTTACAATTTGGACAAGTGTTTGAAATG